>NW_021025456.1:38787-58032 GCF_004153795.1 Camellia sinensis | reverse complement strand
GGGCTGCATTTGAGGAAAGCCAATCCCTTGGCGGAGTGGGGGCGAGTGGAAGGAGCAAGATAGGGGCGGACATGGATCCCAATGAACATCTTCTGTTGGCTGTTGAGGCTTTGAAAGCCGAGGGGCTGAACAAAGAGCAAGTCCTCGCAGTTGTTGCAAAAGCTGTGGATGACACTTTCGCTACTCAGGTTGGAGACAGTCCGAATCAGAAGGAACATCGGGGGAAGGGCTATCATACCAGAGACGATCCTGCTATCTCTAATCCTCCACTCGGAAGAGATCAGCAAACTAGGCCAGCATCTGCTAAGCCCCCTGCTGGTGCGTCCAGCAAAAATCCACAAACCTTGAAACACCAACCCCGAGGTCGGAGGGTCTTCCATGCCCTCTATATGCCTTTGTCCAAAGCTCTCCAAATCCTTGTTGGACAAGGCCATCTCAAACCCCTTGAGCCTCGGCCTCTCCCGAATCCTCTTCCAACTACGCATGACGCTACCCAGTATTGCGCCTTCCATCAACAAATCAGTCATGGCACTGACAATTGCATCCGTCTTCGCCACGAGATACAAAATTCGATTGACAACAACGTCATCGCCGCACCAGTCTTGTAAGGTCTATCGGCATTGGATCGGTGAACTTGGGGGGATAATGTGATGTGATCGGGGGATGAACCACCTGCGGGCGGCGCTCGATTAACTCCAGATGTGGGAATGGCACGCACTGTTCTGAGCAATATGCAAATACCAGTTTTTTGTGCTTTCTGACTTAGGTATTGGGTCAGTTTTGTTGTTTTGTTTTGAGTCTGTCTTTTTGTTTCGAGTTAGTCCTGTTGTATAGGAGTCGGGTGATTCCGGGGGGTGTTACCTCGGGCGTCACCATTTCGTTTTATGTTTGTCTTTTCGTCTTGTTTTGAGTCTATTTCTGTCAGGAAGCCAGTTGTGCCAACAGATTTTGAATGAAACAGCAGTGGTTTTTCATGCTTTTGTGTTTGCTTCTGCCTTGCGCCAGTTGTGCCAGAAGGTTTGAATGAAACGGCAGTGCATTCCACCTGCTCTCTTGTGCCTTAAAATTATTGCATTGACCTAAGTTTTTCAAAACTTTTTTTGAACACTGCGGTGAAAACGAAGAGGAAAGAATTCCTCGGGTTTTGCAAAATTTTGATCAATTGAGAGAAAGAGAGGTGTGCTGAGCCCTTAATGAATGAGATCGTGCTTGTTAGCGTGAGTACTGAGAAGGACCCTGACTTGATCCAGACTGGTTTCACACTATCTTCAGCGCGAGCGATTTGTTGCTTTCTTAAAAAATTTTCAAAAACAAAATATTTTGCGTGGTCCTGCGAAGACTTGTGTGGAATCGCTCTTGAGATTGTGCAGCTTAGGATTGCTCTCAGCCTCGAGACTTGAGCCCTTTCTTTCAAACCTTGACCTTGGATCCAGAGTGTTCAACGATCAACTGCCATATAAGGCCTGTATGGCCAGATTTGAAGCAGCCCTCGAACAAGAGGCACAAAAGTCAGATCAAGAAGATTAGACCTCATCAGAAGAAGCTTGCGAAGCTAGAACACAAACACCCCCCGAACTAGGGGTGAAAATGTCCGATGTGCTCGAAGAGTTGAAGATGGATCCTTCTGCAAATCAATGCAACGGCCACTCTCCTAGATACGGATGGCTGCAAAACCCTAGAACCATTTGGCATGGACTTGTTACACTTTTACCCTCTGAGAGGCTCGTTGGGCCGAAAACCCCGGAAGGGCGACCCATGCAAAAGTTAGAGCAAGAAAAAGAACAAAAAGAACAAAAAAAAGAAAAATGCAAAGAATGAAAAAAAAGAAAAGGAAGAAAAATGAAGAAAATGAAAGAAGAAAAAGAAGCAAAAGAAAAAAGATGAAAAGAAATGAAAGAAGAACAAAGCTCGCAAGGTCGAAAACCCGCAACGGGCGCCTTGGCAAAAGTTAGAGCATAAAAAGGAGAGGTTAAATACCCGAGCGTATCTTAACCCCGAACTACATGAGGCTTGATTCCCATGTTTGGGATACGTAGGCAACTTCATTCTGAAGTCCAGCCGTAAAACAATTCGATGGTGTCCATGCGATGGTTTTGGTCATCTTTGTCTTCTCTGTATCTGAGAGTCTGGTTGTGTTCGTCGCTTTGAGGACTGACTACAATGCGCTGCAGTGCTATCCAAACAAGGGGCAACTTTCCGTTGCCATTCAAAACACTGCAGTGTCATTTCAAACAAGGGGCAACTTTCCGTTGCCATGCAGTGTCCTTCAGACAAGGGGCAATTTTCCATTGCTATGGGTCCAAGGTTGTGCATCTCAAGAGTAGGTTCCATACTCGTTGAGCAGTGGTCGTTTGCAAAAATAGTTTTTGAGAATTTTTACTGAGGTTGACTAACCTTCTCGAAAAGTACTCCATTTTTCAAAACTGGACCATTTCTTGGACCCAAAAAAGGAAAACTCTCAGTGCTCATAGCCTAACTTGCATGATTTTAAATCAGAAAATCGAACAAGCACGTTAATCTAACTCTCATGTTGGTCAAAACTGTTTTAGTAGAAAGCAAAAAAATAAAAAATGGTCAAAATGATGAACTAGGGGCATAGTTGAGTCAGGTGTTTTGTCTTTTCCCCTTTGTCAAAATACTTGCTAGAAAGGGCACTCTACTTCTCGGAAAGGGCACCGTATTTGCCAGAAAAGGGCACAACAAAGGGCAGAAAGCTCTCACATCCTCCAAGCAACAAGGTATAGCACGATGGAAGACGAACTAGAAGGGCAAGATTATCAACTCCATCATAACTGGACGATTCTTATAGTCCACTCCACCAGAAGCTCATAACTGATGTTAGTGCAGATTTGCTACCCGAAGTTATAGCGCAACTTTCTGGGGAGGAATTACTAGTGTGAGAAGAAGAAAGAGAAACAGCAGAATGCTGAGGGGCACGGCCACAATTTTGCTGTTATAACACATTAACCCCAGGGGAGGGATGAAATGAGAGATTGAAGAATAGGAAGAATGTGCGATGAGAGGAAAAGTGGAGAAGAGGGCTTTTTCAGAAAAACGGAGCTTGAGGGCCGAGTGATGTGAGAACTCCGAGTGTTTAAGGGTGGGAAACACTACCCGGTGAAACAGGCTCCCTGTGCACGTCTGAGTGTCGTGTCTTTTTGTTTTATCTCGATTCTTGTTTTGAGTCGTTTCGAGTGTTACTCGATGTGTCTAGGTTGTGTGCCTTTTATCTCCTTGTTGAGTCGTTTTGCTATGTTCAGTCATAGGCTCAATACTTGGTCGAAAACTCATCTCTCAATTTCAAAAATCAAATCGTTTTGTGCTCCGAGTGCCGTGCCGTTCTCCACATCTGTGCAAAGCAAGATTTGTTTTTTCATAAAAATCGCAGGGTTCAACCCAAGTCATATGGGAACAATAAAACCAGGACCTATCTGAAGCTATATGGGTTCCAGACTGCAAAGCAAAAGAAAATGGAAAATGTCGGGTATCTGAGTTTGTTTCAACTTCGGTAAGTTCCGAGACTACATTCCGTGTGTACCTCTTCAGGTCTTGCCAATGCTCCGAAGTATGAGTGCGCCTCTACCTCAAGCTCAAGATCAAGTCTGCCTCAAGCCAGAATGGCGATCAAAAGTGCTCTCCCTGAGTACCATTCCCTGTCAAAGGCATCTTGGCTGTGTTTGCAATGAGTTCCTAGGAGACCAACTGCGACGGTGGAAACTAGAGTTCGAATGGCTGATGCCTAGTGCTTTCCTTAAGCATCATGCATTGTAATGCATTGTACCTATCAAGTTTCTTCCTCAATCATGCACGATATTGTATGTACGGTTCATTCAAAGAAGTTCCGTTTGAGATCCTTTATTTAGTGTATCAATCACACTTCATTCGGTTAGTGTATCAATCACACTTCATTTCTTTAGTATATCTATCACTTTCTTCGTTCTCTTAGTGTATCAATCACACTTCATTTATTTAGTGTATCAATCACACTTTGTTCACTTAGTGCATCTATCACACTTTGTGTTCGCTTTTAGTGTATCTATCATACTCTGTTCACATAGTGCATCTATCATACTTTGTGTTCGCTTTTAGTGTATCTATCACACTCTGTTCACTAAGTGCATCTATCACACTTCGTGTTCACATTTAGTATATCAATCATACTCTACTCACATTGTGCATCTATCACAATTTGTATTCACTTTTAGTGTATCAATCACACTCTGTTCACATAGTGCATCTATTACACTTTGTGTTCACTTTTAGTGTATCAATCACACTCTATTCACATAGTGCATCTATCACACTTTGTGTTCCCTTTTAAGTATATCCATCATACTTGTTCACTAAGTGCATCTATCACACTTCGTGTTCATATTTAGTATATCAATCATACTCTGCTCACATTGTGCATCTATCACACTTTGTGTTCATTTTCAGTATATCAATCATACTCTGTTCACTAAGTGCATCTATCACACTTCGTGTTCACATTTAGTATATCAATCATACTTTGTTCACTAAGTGCATCTGTCACACTTTGTGTTCACCTTTAGTGTATCCATCACACTTTGCTCACTTCACCCTTTGTATATCAATTACACTTTGCTCAAATAGTGTATCTATCACACACTTGCTTTGCCCACTTTGTGTATCAATCACACACGCTCACACTATGCCTTCTTTGTGTATCAATCACACGCGTTCGCTCTATGTATCAGTCACACACTCCCGCTTTGTGTATCAATCACATGTTCGCTCTGTGTATCTATCACACATGCACACGGTATTCGCAGTGAGAATTCCATAATTTTCTTACATCCTTCCTGCACAAGGTGTAGTTTGGCTCGAGTTTACTTGCTTGCCTAGCATTCACTTAAAATGTTGCATTTATTTCGCATAATTGCGTCATTACAGCTCTCTTTGCATGATCATGAGTGATGTCCGGCTTCGCGTAGCGTATAAGTCCAATTATCACACCGGCTTCGCGTAGCGTATAAGTCCAATTATCAAACCCGGCTTCGCATAGCGTATAAGTCCAATTATCAAACCCGGCTTCGCGTAGTGTATAAGTCCAATTATCAAAGCGGCTTCACGTAGCGTATAAGTCTAATTTTCAACCCGGCTTCGCGTAGCGTATAAGTCCAATTATTAAACCAGGCTTCGCGTAGCGTATAAGTCCAATTACAAAGCGGCTTCGCGTAGCGTATAAGTCCAATTTTCAAAGCGGCTTCGCGTAGCGTATGAGTCCAACTATCAAAATCTTCCTGCATATCATTTTGCATCTTGCCCCCTGCCTGCGGGCACGCCTGCGGGCACATCTTTGTTATCTTGCCTGTTTGTCTAAGTCTTCGGCCTTGTCAAAAATGGGTCGTCTCTGGGCTTTGACATTCACTCTCGTCACGTGCGACTTTCGAGTTCTGTCAAAGAGAGGCAACTGTAGGCACCCCATTTTTGACCGACCTTAAAGACTCAGACGTCACCAATTGAGCGCTTGGTGATATTGCATATTGTGCTCGTTCAGAGGTTTCAGAGTCTCGGCTGCAAGCTTTGCCTCCAGACTTCCGGACTCTTTCATGCTTTGTCTCAGTTTACGAACTAAGCTCTGTTTTCTCTTCCCGATGGGAGGGAGAGGTCTCATAGATCATCTCTCAGTGGCCGTAGGCTATGTTTCGTGGTCGTAGGCCATTTCGCCCTTTTGGAGTCTGGTTTCCGGTTTTTCGGAGCCGTTGGCCGTGTGCCTCGGTTCGGGACCGCCTAACCACCTCCGTTTGCTCCGGTTTTTGGCATGCATCTTGTTTGCTCCCTTTTGAGGGACACTATGTCTCGAAAAACCAACTTCGTGGTCGAACACCACTTCCGGTGCCTAATAGTCAGTTTTCGGGGCCTCGGGCTTCGTGTTTCGGCCCCCGAACCTTTATTTTGCATCGGTTTGGGTTCATTTTCGGCAGGGACCTCTGTTTCATTGTTAAGAAGGTCGTAGAGGGGTGGGAGGCCAGCAATTGTTCTGACAACCAGTTTTATTCCTCTATTGCCCTCCATCGCCCGTTTTTTCTCCCTCGAAAGCCAATGTTGACCACCCTAAGGCTACTTTTTCTTGCCCCGAACCACATATTTGTGTTGTACACACCTGGGAGGCCACCAATATCGCATGGCCGGCCAGTAATTCTGATTGACCCTTTTGAACCCCTCCTAAAAGTGGCCTTTTCTCTCTCCTGGTTCATCCTATCCAGTTTTTGACCACATGGTTGTGTTATGCACACATGAGAGGCTCCTTTTTTGGTATGGCCGGCCATTAATCCTCATTGAGCCTTTTGACCCTTGGCCGGCCGGCCATGGGGAGAGCCGGCCGGCCACCTGCAACTCCAATAACTGGCCGGCCATGATCCCCTCCACTGGTACAGTTCAAATATGCATTCTGTTTCCCCCAGATTGTGTATCTGGGGGGCTGCACTTTTGGGGGGAAACTTGAATTCTTTCCCCCCCATTTTCCCCCCCTCTTTTCCCCCTCCTTTGCCTATATAGCAGACCCCCCAGCTGTGTGTTAGAGGGTTACAAAAAATTGCTCTAGGCTCTTGCATTACATCTCTCTCCCTCTCTACTCCAAGCACCAAAATCCTTCAAACCCTACACCATTTTACACTACACCTCATAGCACCACATCTCCATCCTCCATTCCAGCCACTTGGAGCTGTTTTCCAGAGCTAAGGAGCCACCAAACTCAAGCCAAGAGTTGTCAAAGACTTGGTCTTCAAGGGTAAGTCCTCTCCTCCCTCTTTCTTGCCCTATTTTGCTCAATATCTAAGCTATACTTGATTCCATTTTTGGGCTCCGAACCTAACTAAAAACAGCATTTTTTTGAGGTCTTTTTCGTGTTTGTTTAAGGGCCTCTCCCTGTTTGAGACTTCCTTTTTACACTTTCTTCTTTACCTCTCTTGTATGCCTCTTTCTTGCATAGTATTTTAGGCTCATTTGTAAATTTTTTTTGAGCTCAGTTGTAAACTGTAAAGTAGCTTATTTTGATCCCTTATTCAACATTGTTGAAGGGCTCTTCACTGTTTGAGGTTTCCTTTTGGCACTTGCCTCTTTAACCCTCTTTTAGGCCTATTTTTGCATAGTATTTTTGGCCTATTTGTGAGCTGTTTTGGACTCTTCCATTAACTTTAAAGTATCATTTTTTGAGCCCCTCTTCAACTTGGTTGAAGGGCTCTCGGCCATTTAGGGCCAGCAGCTGCTACTTGCTTCATTATTTCTCTTTCGGGGCCATTTTTGCATGCTAGCTTAGTCCTATTTGTGTTTATTGTTTGGCCTTGCTTAAAACTGTAAACATGCTTTTTTTGGGACTTTCTTGAATCTGTCTTCACACTTCATGTTCAAATGATGCATGCTTTGTATAGCTATAGGCCATTGCGTGTGCCTAGTTTTGCATTTCGGGTCTCATTCCATGCATCGGGTGCCATGTTTCCATGATTCGGGGCTGTTTTGTGTCATATTTTGGTACTGAAATTTGCATGTTTGCATATCATGTTTCATACCTTGCCATGCTTTGTTAGAGTGGCATTTGTGCCCTAGGTTCGGTCCTCGGTTTGCGTGCATGTGTGCACGCATTTCGAGTATCTCATTTTTCATCTCATGGCCTCTTATGTGAGTGTGGCTGAGGTCCACTCATGTTGGTGTAAGTCCATTATGCATTGTGTATGCCATTTCATTTCATAGCATTGCGTATGCTAGGTTGTATGTTAGCGCATTGTGTATGCCATGTTACCTCGTGCATCGTGTATGTCATTTCATAGCATTGTGCATGCTAGGTTGTATATTAGTTGCATTCATGCATGTCGTGCATATTGCATTGTGTTTGGGATAGGAGTTAGCCCGAGCACGGGAAACGAGGGACGTTTCGTACTTTGAGTGACGGAACGTGTCTCAATTCTTAGTCACCGACACTCCGGATTATCCATGATGGAGTTAGGTCTTGTTGTGTTTTCATATGCATTCATTCTATATTGATTTGCACAATTCAACTCCTCGGCCGTCATGCATCGAGATGCATGATTGGTGACACGAGGATCGAGGCATGCATACATTTGTGAAAATACATTGCCATGCCCTTTTCCTGCTCTCTGTTGCAGCAAATCAAGAATCAGTAGCCTTTCAAAGGCCTTGCACAGCATTTCGGCATCAATAGCAAACAGAGGCTAATTGGGGCATCGCAGTGGATTTCCGGGCCAAGCAACCCGAGCATACATCATCCATCATTCGGAACAGAGTCGAGGCAGTCCCTGCCTTGCATGCTAGTTTACTGCTTTCCTAGTTAAATTTGTTATTTAATTTGGATTATGTACATATTTGGATTGTATTATTTATTTAGACTGTACTATTTATTTGGGACTGTATATTATTTAATTCGGACCTCCCCACGAGGGCAATATTGTAATAAGTGTGTGTGTGTGTGATGTATGTCTTCCAACCCCTTGTCTTTCTCCTTTTTATTTACCCGCTTATGATGGTTAGATTAGGGCATGTTTCAATTAGCATACAGTATGATAGCATGTTTGCATTCATTCATCTGTTTTGCATGCACCGGGCTCGGCGCATCATACTAACTGCATTGTATTTTCAATTCCAAGTTGAATACATGTTAGCTGTAGCATTTCATATGCCATGTCTAGAATAGCCGAGCCTGCTATAGTTTATTGTTTTCTTAGTTAATTTGGTAATTTAATTTGGATTCTGTACATATTTGGACTGTATTATTTATTTGGACTGTACTATTTATTTGGGACTGTATATTATTTTATTCGGACCCTCCCCGCGAGGGCAATATTGTAATAAGTGTGCGTGTGTGTGATGTATGTCTTCCAACCCCACGTCTTTCTCTTTTTTATTTACCCGCTTATGATGGTTAGATTAGGGCATGTTTCAATTAGCATACAGTATGATAGCATGTTTGCATTCATTCATCTGTTTTGCATGCTCCGGGTTCGGCGCATCATACTAACTGCATTGTACTTTCAATTCCAAATTGAATACATGTTAGCTGTTGCATCTCATATGCCATGTTTAGAATAGCCGAGCCTGCTATAGTTTCATTTTTGCATATGTTGCATTAGGCATTTCCGTATAATTAGGATCATGCATGGATTTCTAATTAGCTTCTGTTTTGGCTTGGAGTACTCGGTAAGTTTTATGCTTTAGCATCCTTGCATGCGTGTGAGTGACTGCCATGAATAGCATGCTTACCATGAGGCTATATGCTTATGTGATATAACTGTCTGAATGCCTGTGGGTGAAGGTTGGGTTATTTGAATTGGAACAATTCATCAAATGTGTGTTTTAAGCCCACTAGATAGTGGCAAAATCATGTTTTTCTAAGCCCACCCGAGGGTGGCAAATCCACATCTTAGCGTACTTGCGAGTAGCACCATCAATCCATTTTCAAACAAACAAACATGAAATGTTTTGTTCCAATTCTGGCGATCCAGTCTATACTTGTATGCTATGCACATCACATAGTAAATCTAGGCTAATAACCGGAATAAGAACACATAATGTTTTCAAAAATAGATATCATGGTTAGTAGAGGCCGATCTTTGATCGGGCGAGCGGGAGTGCTCATGAAGTGACCTTCCCCAATCGTACCCAAGTTCCCAAGCCGAGGCAACTTTGGTGATGACGGACACGTGGCCTTAGGCAAACGAGTCAGGGTTTCCTAAATTTTCCTAAAATAAAATATTTAGGTGGCGACTCTGTATCTGGCAAAGCAGTCCATGTTTGGCACTTCTTTTCAAAAATCTTTTTCTCAAAACGATTTGCCGGATTTGGACTCTTTGGTTCAGATTTAGAACCGTGACAATTTGAGAGTCCGAACTGTAGTGAACCCCAAATGAACAGAACGGGACTCATCCCTCCCGGGGCGTTCGGGGATGTCTACAGGTACCATTTGCTATATACTATGCTAGTCGCACTCTCTCAGGTGCTCAATTGAACTATACTACTACCGAGAAAGAGTTGCTAGTTGTGGTCATTACCTTAGATAAATTCTACTCCTATCTCCTAGGTTCCAAGTCATAGTCTTCACTGATCATGCCGCTTTACGACATTTACTATCAAAGAAAGAGACCAAACCTAGGTTGATTAGATGGATTTTGTTGCTTCAGGAATTTGACCTAGAGATCCGAGCTAAGAAAGGATCTGAGAATGTGGTGGCGGATCACCTCTCTCGAATCCTTGTTGAGTATACTAGTGACCTTTTTATTTTGCATGATTCGTTTCCGGACGAATAACTTTTTGAGCTATCACGAGCGAGCCCTCCGTGGTTTGCACATATTGTGAATTACTTGGCCACTGGGCAACTTCCGCATAATTGGTCTAAGCAAGACAAAGACCGATTCTTTTCGCAGGTCAAGTATTATTTTTGGGAGGATCCGGAGTTGTTTAAATATTGCTCCGACCAAGTGATCCGACGGTATGTGCCGAAGAGTGAGGTGCATAGCATTCTTACATTTTGTCATTTTTCTGCATGTGGCGGTCATTTTAGTGGGCATAAAACGGTCTCTAAGATTTTACAGTGCGGGTTTTATTGGTCCACAATTTTTAAAGATGCCCATCAATTTTGTAGAACTTGTTTGTGTTGTCAGCAAATGGGTTCGATGTCTCGGCGTGACATGATGCCAATGTCCCCTATTCTTGTGGTAGAAATATTTGATGTTTGGGGGATTGATTTTATGGGCCCTTTCCCGTCGTCATTCGGGTTTGAGTACATTCTCTTGGCAGTAGATTATGTGTCTAAGTGGGTGGAGGCAATAGCTACCCGAACAAACGATCATAGAGTGGTAATCAAATTTTTGCATGAAAACATCTTTAGTCATTTTGGGTTTCCTAGAGCCATAATAAGTGATTAGGGTACACATTTTTGTAACCGGTTCTTTGAGTCGGTAGTTAAGAAATACTCTATCACTCATAAAGTTGGCACTCCATACCACCCTCAAACTAGTGGCCAAGTGGAAGTCTCAAATAGGGAGGTAAAGCACATAATTGAGAAAACGGTGAGGCTGGACAGGAAAGATTGGTCACAACGGTTAATTGATGCATTATGGGCTTACCGCACTGCTTATAAGACACCCATTGGGATGTCACCATATAGAGTAGTGTTTGGCAAAGCTTGCCATCTCCCGGTTGAACTTGAGCACTGAGCATTGTGGGCCATAAAGAAGTTTAACTTCGATATGGCCGCGACTGGGCTCAACTGGAAATTGTAACTCAATGAGCTAGAGGAAATCCAGAATGATGCATATGAGAGTTCGAAAGTTTTTAAAGCTCGGACTAAAGAATTCCATGACAAGCACATTAATAGAAAATCCTTTGAACCCGGCCAAAAAGTGTGGCTTTTTAATTCAAAATTTAGACTCTTTCCGGGTAAGCTAAGATCTAGATGGGATGGACCCTTTTGTTGAGGCATTTATTCATGGCGCCGTTGAGGTGCAAGATCCAAAGAATGGCCACACTTTCAAAGTGAATAGCCAAAGACTGAAACCATATATAGAGGGGATTGGGAATAGGGAAATGATTGAGTTCATTACTTTGATGGACCCTTTTTACTATGATTGATAGATTGATTTCTTATTCTCCTTTCTTTCTATTATATTCTATTCTATTTTTCTTTGTTCTTGTTATGCTTTATTTGCGTCTAGGAGACTTTAAATCCTCTAAAGGTGTAATTCCTTTGGTGTTTGTCGTGCCCGAACGACATCGGACGGTCTGGTATAGCCACCTAACCGTGTTTGTAGTGAGTTCCTAGGAGACCAACTGAGACGGTGGAAACTAGAGTTCGAATGGCAAATCCTAGAACACAAAGGTTTGAAATTTTCGAGACTAGAGTCTGGTTTAAATACCCAAGGGTGTGGAGATTGCTTCAAAACTACCCCGGCTTGAACTCTGTATGGCAGCCCTATAGGTTGAGGTAGCTTTATGCGCCTCAATTCTGGATACCGAATCAACCCAGTCTGTCACCCTGTTGGAGAATAGGGAAAGTTACAAATACAGTTAGGGAGAAAAGTAGTACCCGTGGTTTTCGCGTGAAGATTATATCTTTAGTAGGCATTCCGATATTTTCTAAAGTGCTATATTTATTTCGAATGTCAATTGAAGGTAGAAATGGTTAAGTATACTTTGGGCTGTACTTGGTTTTTGTTTTATTTTCTTTAATTTTTGTAAATATAGATATATATATTTATATATAGTTATACTAAAAAAAAAAATGTTGTATTTGTTAATTGTTGTTTTTGGTCAGTGGCCCGAAGGCTATAAACTACGCTGGGTTTTATTACCTAGGGGATTCTGAAGTGGCAACTTTATTCCATAACTCTGGTGCCTTTTGTTAGGTGCTGGGAGTTAGTTTTCCATTTTCTTGAAGCATGTACACTTGCGAGTGCTACTTGTTTTTGTTAAACTATACTGTTACAATGTAGCAGAAAAAGGTCATTGCATGCGTGTGGGTGGAAGGGACCCTCCCTAGCCTGGGTAAGACCTTGATTTCTGCTTTGTGGTTTATGGGAAATCAAGTATTCAACCACATTCAAAATGCTTAGAACTTTGTGGTTTTTGTTGTATTTAAGTTCCCTCTGGAATGCTTATAGCTTTGTGGTTCCAGTTGTATTCAAGCTAGATTTAGGGTGCTTATGGTTTTGTGGCCCTAGTCCTATTAAACCATTCTTAGCTTGTGCTTTGAGGTTTGTGGCAAGCTTTGTATTTAATCTCTTTATCAAAAAGCATGCTTTCATAGTTTATTTTCTTTGTGTTTAAAATAATAAAAAAAAAGGGGCAGCTCAGACCGCTCGGGCGGAAGGGCTGGGCGCACGAGCGGTCCAAGCCCAAAAGGGTACTGCTTACGCGCCGCTGGAGCGGCCTACTAGCGTCGCACCGACCTAATTTGGCGCATGAGCAACCCAATTTCTTTCCAAAAAAAAAAAAAAGAAGATCCTACACGAGCGGTTAGGCTGGGTGCACGAGCGGCCCAACCCAAAATGGCTATTGCTTTCACGCCGCAGGAGCGGCCTAAAATAGGCGCTCGTGCGGCCCAAATGGGCGCACAAGCGGTCCAGCGAAAAACAAAAAAAAACAAAAAAAACAATCTGCAGTCTGTTTATTTATGTTTATTTTTCTATTTTTTTATTTCATTAAAAAAAAATTCATGTATATTTATATGTATATATAGTTTTTTTTTATTTTGTTAAAAAATAATAATAATAAATAAATAAATAGATAAAAAAAAATCTATTTCTTTGTTCAACTTCTTTTATTTATTCTATTCTATTCTATTTTTTTTATTTTTTTATTTTATTTTCGATAAAAAAATAATAAATAAATAAATTTATCTCAACACACCTAACCCACTCTCTCACAATCACTCACACTCATAGGTCTCTCTCTCTCTCTCTCAACCCCACAAACACACCATCTTCTTCTTCATTTTCTTCTTCTTCTTCTTCCCTTTTTCTTATTCTTTTTTTTTCTTTCTCACCACCACCATCTCATCGCCGGCGTCCTATTTTCTTTCCGTCCGTCGAATCTCCGGCGACCACCATTTTTTCCGGCGGATCTCTACTCTTTTTCTCTTTTTCTCCATTTTTTCAAGGTAATTTTTTTCTTTTTGTGTAGATTTGTGGGTGTAGGAGTTAATTTGTAGAATCTTTGTCTTTGCTTGTTGTTGATCTGGTTCTAACTTCACCCAAAAAAAAAAAATTGTAGTGAAGAAGACGATCGCCGCACGTGCGGCCATCTCTGGCGCACGTGCGGTCCAAAAAAAAAAAACTCAACAATAAAAAAAAAAAAAACCCTCAGAAATCATGGTGCTAATAATAATACTAATTTAGTTTTTTTTTATTTGTTATATTTGTTTAGTTTAAATTATTCTGTTAGTGATTCTGGTTAGTTTAATTAGTTAGTGGATTATTTTTATTTTTATATTTATGTTTCTTTTTTAGTTAGTGATTTTATTTTTATTTTTATTTTAATTGTTAAGTAGTTTAGTTTTTAATTTATTTTATTTAATTTTCTGAATTTTTACTTCAGTTTATTTTATTTTCTTCTCTTCTACTAACTTAGATTGTTTAATTTAATTTAATTTTCTTATTTATTTCATATTTGTAGTTCCACTGTGAGTTTGTAAATAAATAAATACCAATCAATTCGGTGGTGTGAGGATGATGCGGTTTTGAATGATTTATGCATACATGCTATATTTGATGAGTGTTAATATAATGGTTCCACATTTTTGGTGGTGTTGGTTGAACTATTTTGTGCAGATATGGCTTCATCATCCCGCCAAGCACCTAAACGGCCTCGCAATGCCAACATTGCATTCAGGGATATGCCAACCGATGCTTGGGCCACCAAACCAGTTGCATGTGATACATCCTTTAATGTGGACTTCTTTCGTCACCATCAAATCACTGCGTGGAGTATTCAACAACTTGAAGACTGGGACCTCCTGGACATCTACACCGTCACTGAACTGGCATACCCGCGCATTGTGCAACTCTTCTACCAACATATGTACATTAGTGACGAGGCCGCGGGAGCTCTTTGCTCCCTTGTTGACGGAGTGAAGTTAGTGGTCACTCCAGCTTCAATTGCCGAGGTCCTCCACTGTTCCATGGACCCTATCAATGTAGAACAGTTCCCGGTATTCACTCGGGAACTCACCATTTCGACACTGGTGACTGAGTTTTATGAGGGGTGTCAGGAGGATGACAACCGTACGAGCATCCGGTGGGCTAATTTACCACGCCGCCTTCTCTTCCTTGATGTGGTACTGAAAAAGAATGTCATTCCTATTGGCCACAAGGAAGAGTGGCGCTCTATGCCTTACATTGATTTGACTTCGGGCTTTGGATTGACATCCCTACCTTGATCTACAATCAGATGCATCGAATCCTTGATGAAGTCAAAATACGCAATACCCGGGGCAGTTCTACATCGGCCCTTCCTTTTGCCAATCTCATCATTGTGCTCATCAAAGACCAAGACACATACCCACTTCAGGCCAACGAGGTTCAGCTTCCGCCGCCCACATTTTATGGTAAAACCCACTGGCGCCAAACCACTGCTCGCCTGCCGCCTCCACTAGTCCTTCCCGAGGCCCCGGCCAATCCTAATGATGCCCCAGTCGAGCTCGCCGCCGTACTAGCGCCAGCACCACCGCCATTCCATATGACGAAGGCGCAATATCAGGCTCTTTTGGATAATCAAGCCGCCCTTCAGCAATCTATGGTTGATCTCCGGACCGACTACCAGGCTTACCGGGTTTATTCACAGACGGTATTTGATGGGTATCAGCAGTCAGTTGCCTCTCTGCACACTGACTTCTATGCATACCGGGATTCGAGTGGGCAGCTGTTTGATCAGTTTGATCGGCAGTTCGATCAGCATGGCACTAGGGTTCATGATAAGGCGTTCGAGACTCGGACACTGATGCATGCCCTATTTGAGCAGCATTTCCCACCACCACCGCCAGATCCACATCAAGGATTTCTATATATTTCCTTTATTTTCTTTCCTTATTTATTTTGTTCTGTTTTATTTTATTTTCCTTTCTTTTTTATACTGTACCGAAAAAAATAAAAAAATAATAAAAAAATAATAAAAACTTCTTCCAAAAGTGTGTTTGAGTGTCCTTGCCTCGCTGGATGTGCGCCCATGCTGTCTGGTAAGATCCTCTCTCTCATTTTACTATCTAATGTCTACTTGCTTACATTAAGGACAATGTTATATTCCAGTTGGGGGTGAGGGTATTTGTAATAACTATTCATGGTTATACTTGTTGCACTTGATTGCACCACTTCACTTAATGTTTACTTTGTGCTAGTATGGTAATGATATCAGCATATGTTAATTGGGGAACATAGTGGGCTTGTATGAAAAGGGTTTATTGGGTAAATACTCACATGTGATGTTTGCACTAGGATAGTTGTTTGTGTTTGTGGTATTAGTACACTTGTCATGAGTATGCCTTAATTCACATGAACACACTATCATAACAGTGACCTCTTTATTATAATCCCTGGTGTACATCATTGAAAATGGTTAAGATTGCAGAAAAGAATAAATGAGTAGCCAAGATTCTCTTAAAAAAAAAAAACGCTTGACTTGTTTGGGTTCATAGCCTCTTTAACTCGAGTTATTAAGCCCGTAGGGGTATCTCTACACCTAGTGCCCTAAAACCATCTGGTTTGGAAGCCATTGGCCCAATACTTGCTACATGGGTTAATTAGAAAGCTTAAGGGACCTAGACATTGCACAGTTAAGGAAAAATAAGAATGACTTGTTTGGATTCGTAGCCTTTTCAGCTCGATTTATTAAGCCCGTAGGGGTGTCTCTACACCTAGTGCCCTAAAATCGTCTGGTTTGGGAGCCATTGGCCCAATGCTTGTTACATAGGTTGACTAGAAAGCTTAATGGATCGGGACATCGCACAGTCTTTAGAAAAAAATTTTTTTGAGAATCTTGGTTGCTACAATTTAGTTTTTCTATATATGTTGAGTGTTATTATGAGTTACACTGGGCTATTATAGTAGACAGTTAACTAATATGGAGATTGCACTTTACACCGAGGGTACTAATGATGTGTCTACTAGCATTCACAAGTACAGGGGACTTTACTTTTGTATAAACTGAATTGTGGTTTTGGCTCAATAGATTCCTTCATATTTGTCCACTGTGTCTTCAATGACTCATCATGTCTTAATATCATACTGTAGTGGCACATAAGTTGGTTGTTGTGTGGAGTAGTGTGGTTAATTGTTGTTGAGCGGATATGAATATGTTGATTTTTGTGTGTATCATTTCTAAAAACCCTCACGAGACTATACTCATCCACTTGGGGTAACCTTGTGGTTTAAAGACTTGTTGCATATGCTAAATGCGATCGTGTTCCCTACGAAAGTGGCTGAGAGTATTTTACTTTTCTTATTTCTTTTGTTTTGCTTGAGGACTAGCAAAATGTCAGTTGGGAGGTGTGATGTAGGCCGAAAGGTACTACATTGAGGCCACTTAAGTTACATTTTTAGTCTTTTAATTTTATTTATTTGGTGGAGATGATGTGTTTCGTGCACTTGTACAGATTTGGCAAGAAATATGAAAATTCAATCAAAAAGGATGCGAAAGCAGATTCTCCAAGCGAGAAGTGAAGAATCCAAGCCAGCTAGACCACCGCACGTGCGTCCAAGCTTAACTGCACGTGTGGCCCATCACTGCTTGTGCGGCCCAAATGGGCGTTTGAGTGGCCCACCTAGGGACGCGCGCACAAAATTTTTGGTCTGTTTTGCTCCGAATAAAAGACATAAAAATAGCCAAAATGAGGGTTCAAAAATTAATTCAGAAAAGAGGGAGGCTAGGGTTCCAAAGAGGGGATATTCTACCAAAGCTTGAAGGACACTTCCATGGGAGTTTCTTCCTCAGCTTCTTCATCTTCCCACTCCTCCATGAGTGGCTAGTCATCTTTTCTAGGGTTTTAATGAAACCCTAGCCATGTAATGGAATTTTTCATGAGCTTTAATTGTAAATTGGTTTAAATGAATGTATGGATGATTTAGAAGTTTTTAATAATTGTTTCATTCATCTCTTCAAGCATTTTACTCTCTATGGTTGTTTAATATTTTCCATACATTAGTATTCTTTGTGTTTGTATTCAAAGTACGAGACGAGTCATGCTATGAGAGACAGGTCGTTTTGCTAACATAGTTTAGAGCAAACGACTCGTACTACTCGAGATGATTTGTGCTTGTACGTTGAATGCGACAACTCTCTTGATTAATATTTCAAACTTGTAGTTGTGAAATATTGGGTAATTCAAACCGGATTGTGATTGATGGCTGATGTTAAGTCTCATTCATGTGGTTAGTGATGAATTCTCCACCCTAGGTTTTTTCCCGAAAATTAATATCTCAAACCCTAATTTTAATTGTCAATTTAATTCTTCAATTTTATTTAATTGCTGTTTAGTTATAAAATCAATCTTATCTTTTTAATCAAAATTAATTTAGGAATTTTGCGATTAAATTAATCTAATTTCACATTTGTCCCTACGGATCGATACCTGGACTTGCCATTATTCTAAAAGAATTTGGTATAGTTTAGCCATTTATTTTTGGTGTGTTCAACGATCCATAATATGTTTAGAAAAATGTTTGCATGTTAACGTTCAATCATCGAGTTTGGTATGAAGTTCGCTGACTTCTTTCAGGTATATTTTGTTGGACAATCTTCACTGTAATTAAATTACTTAATTTTGTTTGGGTATTAAATGACAAACAGAATATAAAAGAAAAATAGGAAAGGAGAGAGAAAGTTTGATTACTAAAATCAAACTAGAAATATAATTAAATAAATAAAAACAGATTTTGTTTTGTTACAAAAACAAAATTAAAATCTGATTTAAATAAATAATAAAACAAAAATAAATAAATAACTTACTTGATTAATATTTTGAATATTATTCTGATCACGTCCAGTGTTCGACACTGTCTCTTTAAGACAGATTCGTCCTCTCCACGGTGCTTTCAGAATATGGACGTCTATTTCCCATGATGAAATGATCAACTACAAATAAATGTAGCACTACAATTTATTTGTCCAATGAACACACTAAGACACTTTTTTTCACAAAAATTAAATGCAACAAAATGAAGAATAAATTTTTGCAGATGAGAAGTACAAAATTTCTGAATGTAAAACATCAAATGAGGGCTGCCTATTTATAGATGTAGTGGTGGCTATTGATTTTGAATTAAACAGGTGCTAACCTGTTTTGAACAGGTATGAAACCTGTTTGGTTTTGAATTAAACAGATTTAAATCTGTTTGGTTCAAAATTCAAACAAATAAAAACGGAAGGGACCTGTTTGGGTGTAGAGAAAAAGCCGGAACAGATTTTGAATTTAATTTCTGAAAATAAAATTGGAAAAATTAGAATTTAATTTTAGAAAATAAAATTCAAATGTTTTTTGCCCAAAAAGATAGGTATTGGGCGGAACAAACCCAACCCAACCCAACCACACACCATGCACCCGCGCCCAAGCCTAGCTCGACTGGACGGCGGCGGCGCGCGCGTGGTGATTTTTGGGTCCAATGGGTCAAGCCCATTTTGCCTATAACCTCCCTCTCTACAAAACTTGGGTATCCCTTGGGGCACACCCCAAGTTCCAATCCCATGCCTTATAAACCCATTCAAAACTTCCTACCAAATCAATGT
>NW_021025456.1:25428-38521 GCF_004153795.1 Camellia sinensis | reverse complement strand
TCTCTCTCACAAAAATTAAATGCAGCAAAATGAAGAATAAATTTGTAGATGAGAAGTACAAAATTTCTGAATGTAAAACATCAAATGAGGGCTGCCTATTTATAGATGTAGTGGTGGCTATTGATTTTGAATTAAACAGGTGCTAACCTGTTTTGAACAGGTATGAAACCTGTTTGGTTTTGAATTAAACAGATTTAAATCTGTTTGGTTCAAAATTCAAACAAATAAAAACGGAAGGGACCTGTTTGGGTGTAGAGAAAAAGCCGGAACAGATTTTGAATTTAATTTCCGAAAATAAAATTGGAAAAATTAGAATTTAATTTTAGAAAATAAAATTCAAATGTTTTTGGCCCAAAAAGATAGGTATTGGGCCGAACAAACCCAACCCAACCACACACCATGCACCCGCGCCCAAGCCTAGCTCGACTGGACGACGGCGGCGCGCGCGTGGTGATATTTGGGTCCAATGGGTCAAGCCCATTTTGCCTATAACCTCCCTCTCTACAAAACTTGGGTACCCCTTGGGGCACACCCCAAGTTCCAATCCCATGCCTTATAAACCCATTCAAAACTTCCTACCAAATCAATGTGGGACAAGCCATTTTCTAACATTAAGGAATTTCCACCAAAACTCCATTTCCATGGAGCACACTTTGGCTTCAATTTCCCATTCACTTGATAATGGTTTTGAGCAACCAAATATACCATGTAAATCACAACGCAGCATAGAACGCGTTGCCACTTTGACCCGCGAAAATTGACGCACAGGGCCCACCTAAAAAATAGACCAAACTTAGGAAAAAATTCTGTTTTACCCAGAATTTTCCCAACCATTTCTAACAATCCCCCACATGAATGGAATTTGATGACAATAGAAATGCAACAATATGCAGACTTTATCGAAAAAGTACAAGTCGAAAATATCTTGCATCAGGATAGGTAGTTTTCGGCCTTGAACCTTCCCTAGTGATAACCTATCGGATTTACTGGCCAACCAACGGACGCGATGCCTTGAATTGTTCAGCCGTTTGTGTAAGCCAAGACAATAGATTTCACACAAAATATCTTCTAACACATCGTGGTTCTCACTATTGTGTTCATTTTGGCCTTGAACGCTCCTGGTTTTCATGAGTGTTTCTAGAGAATTTAGCCTCTTCATTCTCATAGAACCGGCCCCAGTTCAACACTCATATAGGTGATTCTTATTGTGAGCGTCTCCTTATACTCGTCTTGATTTTATGCCTCAATCAAGATAGAAGTAATCATTAAAAGCAAAGCTTATCCTTATACCCCTGCAGACAACACATGTTGCAGATATCACTCTCACCATAGGAATGGGTAAGGAATTTTAATCCCTTGGTGATTTCTGGCGAGCCACACATAACTCAGTTGTCCCTTTGAACTTAGTTCTTGGGATATCCAGTCATATAAGTAGGGTTACCATTATGATGACTCTTATGTAATAGCCTTTAATCCCATTCCCTTCGATGAACTATACGCTAGCTCTTTTGTCAAACCTTTTATTAACGGATCCGCAATATTCTCTTTAGATTTTATATAATCTATTGAGATTATTCCATTTGACAACAATTGCCTTACGGTATTATGTCGACGACGAATATGTCGTGACTTACCATTATACATGTGATTCTGTGCCCTGCCTATTACAGATTGACTATCACAATGAATGCAAATAGCTAGCATAGGTTTTGGCCACATTGGAATGTTTTCTAAGAAGTGACAAAGCCATTCTGCTTCTTCTCCTGCTTTGTCTAAAATAATAAACTCAGATCCATTATGGATCGTGCGATGCATGTTTGTTTCGTGGATTTCCAAGAAACAGTAGTGCCTCCCAAAGTAAAGACACATCCACTTGTGGATTTTGAATCTTTAGTATTCGATATCCAATTTGCATCACAATAACCTTCAAGTACTGCTGGATATCGAGTAAAGTTCAAACCATGATCACGGGTGAATCTTAGATATCTAAGAACCCGAATGATCGCCTTCTAATGGTCTTCTCCGGGGTTACTAGTGTACCTACTTAATTTACTGATAGCATAAGTTATATCAGGACGAGTACAATTCATTAGGTACATTTAGACTTCCAATGATTTGGGAGTATTTTAACTGAGACACTGCATCACCTTTATTTTTTGATAAATAAAAATTGACGTCTACAAGGGTTCTAGCTAAATTCATATCATCCTTGATAAATTCATCTAGAATTTTCTCAATATAATGAGATTGAGATAACGCATATCCGTCCGTCAGATGTTTTAGTAATTTTCATTCCTAATATAACATCTGCGACCCCCATATCTTTCATATCA
This sequence comes from Camellia sinensis, assembly GCF_004153795.1. Classification (NCBI taxonomy): domain Eukaryota; kingdom Viridiplantae; phylum Streptophyta; class Magnoliopsida; order Ericales; family Theaceae; genus Camellia; species Camellia sinensis. The sequence goes on along the minus strand of NW_021025456.1, from coordinate 36,188 downwards.
AATCTTCTGTTAAGCATTTGCTTAGTTGATTTGATCATGTTTTGACTGCTTCCAATGATAAGCATGTCATTCACATAAAGACAAACTATGACATATCCCTGGTCAGTGTTTTGAACATAGACGCATTTGTCACATTCATTTATCTTAAACCCACTAGTAAGCATTGTATGATCAAATTTTTCTTGTCATTGCTTAGGTGCTTGTTTTAATCCATAAAGAGACTTTACAAGCCGACAAACTTTCTTTTCTTGCCCTGACACTACAAATCCTTCGGGTTGCTCCATATAGATCTCTTCATTTAGATCACCGTTTAAGAAAGCTGTCTTAACATCCATTTGATGTATCTCTAAATTAAACAACACTGCTATATTAATAAGCATGCGAATAGATGTTATTCTAGTCACAAGGGAATATGTGTCAAAATAGTCCAGACCTTCCTTTTGTCTGTAACCTTTTACTACAAGTGTTGCTTTCTACTTGTCTATTGAACCATCTGCCTTCATTTTTCTCTTGAATATCCATTTATATCCAAGAGGTTTAGAACCTGGTGGAAGATCCACAAATTTCCAAGTATGATTTTGCATAATGGACTCAATTTCATTATTAACAGCCTCTTTCCACAAAGGTGCTTTAGGACCTGTCATTACTACCTTAAAGCTTTGAAGTTCATTTTCTAACAGATATGTTAGGAAATCTGGACCAAAGGATTTTGATGTTCTTGCTCTCTTACTTCGTCTTGGTTCATCATCAATTAAATCCTGTTGGTCGAAATTTTGATGTTCTTGCTCTTTTACTTCGTCTTGGTTCATCATTAGTTAAATCCTGTTGGTTGAGACTATTACTAGTCTCTTGTGTTTGATTGTCATTAGTCTCTTGACTTTGTGTACAATCATAAGTTCTTTTCTGTGAACTTAATTCCTGTCCTTTCTTGTAAGGAAAGACATGTTCAAAAAACACAGCATTCCTTGATTCTATAATAGTGTTCACATTTATATCAGGTATATCTGATTTATAAGTCAGAAACCGATATGCACTACTATTCTGAGCATAACCAATAAACACACAATCTACTGTTTTTGGTCCAATTTTAGTCTTTTTAGGAACAGGTACTTCAACTTTTGCCAAACACCCCCACACTTTTAAGTATTTGTAGGAAGGCGGTCGACCTTTCCACAATTCATAAGGAGTGATGTTGGTTTTCTTGTGGGATATTCTGTTAAGAACATAATTAGCAGACAACATTGCTTCCCCCCACATGTTCTATGGTAAGCCTGAACTTAATAACATGGCATTCATCATTTCTTTTAGGGTTCTATTCTTTCTTTCAGCAATTCCATTTTGCTAAGGAGAATAGGGTGCTATAATTTGGTGAATAATGTCATGTTGTGCACAAAATTCATTTAATGGTGCATCATATTCACCACGCCTATCACTTCTATCCATTTTAATGGTTTTACTAAGTTGATTTTCAACTTCTGTTTTGTAGAGTTTAAACATTTCTAAGGCTTCATCTTTACTTCTAAGTAAATAAACATAACAATATCTTGTGCAATCATCGATAAATGTTATGAAATACTTTTTTCCTCTTCTAGTTTGAACAAATTTAAGATCACATACATCTGTATGAATTAATTCTAGAGGTTTGGTTTTCCTTTCAACCGATTTAAATGGAGCCTCAGTTAGTTTCACTTCTACACAAATTTCACATTTATGCTTAGGATTAATTTCAAACTTTGGTATATAATCTAAACCAATTAATCTAGCAAAGCATCAAAATTCACATGTCCTAATCTACCATGCCATAAATTCGACTCAAGAATTTAAGCAAAAGATGTGTTATTCTTATTCATAGCAACTTTTGGTACAACTGTCATTACATTTAGTTTGAAGAGACCATTACTCATGTATCCTTTACCAACATACATGTCATTCTTTGTTAATACAAATTTATCAGGCTCAAAGACAAGCCTAAAACCATTTTTACTTAACAAAGAACTAGAAACTAAATTCTTCCGGATGTCAAGTACATGTAGTACGTTGTTGAGGGTTAGTTATTTCCCTGATGTCCTCTTCAAGATCACTTTTCCTTGTCCAGCCACCGTAGAAGTAGAAGAATTTTCCATGAAAAGTTGTTCACCATTTGCAGCCTCAATGTAGGTAGTGAACATCTTCTTGTCCGCACATATGTGATGAGTTGCTCCTGTGTCAACCCACTACTCTTTGGGATTTCCAACCAAGTTAGCCTCAGACATCACAGCAGAGAGGTTGATGTCATTCACCCCGTCAGAGATCTAATCTAGTTCAGTTACATTGGCCTGATTGGTAGTCTTCTTACTTATACTTCCATGATCCTTCTTAGGGCAGCGGCAGTCAGAAGCTCGATGTCCAATATTGCCACAATTATAGCATTTTCCTTTGAACTTCTCGTTGCTATTGCCTTGTTTAGGACCATCTCCAATAAACTTTCTCTTTTTGTTATGTGGTTTATGAACTTGTTCAATCACATTAGCCTTGGACTCAATGGGATTTTTACCATTCCTCTTTTCAGCCTTACAGTTATCTTCCTCAATTCTCAGTCTTACAATAAGTTCATACATGGTCATCTCTTTGCGTTTATGTTTTAAATAATTTTTGAAATCTTTCCAAGCCGGTGGTAACTTTTCCACTAAAATAGCGACTTGGAAAGACTCGCTCAGAGACATACCCTAAGAATGAATATCATCTAAAATTAATTGAAAACTTTGAACTTGAGAAATTACCGTTTGGGAGTCTACCATAACGAAGTCCAGAAATTTACCGACAACAAATTTCTTCGTGCCGGCATCTTCTGTCTTGTTTTTCTTCTCCAAAGAATCCCATAATTCTTTTGCTGACTTTAGAGGACTATAAACATTATACAGCATGTTGTCAAGGCCATTGAGGATGTAGTTTCTGCACAGGAAATATGAATGTTTCCAAGCATCTACAGCGGCAACAACTTGCCGATCACTTTCACCCTCTTTAAGTGCTCGAGCCTCTTCATGGAGAAATCGGGTCAAATTAAGAGTTGTAAGATAGAACAGCATCTTCTGCTGCTATCTCTTAAACTCAGTACCGTTAAATTTTTTCGATTTTTCTCCATGATTGATTGGTACTTGAACACGGTTCTGGATAGGGACCGGTGTTGGTGTAACAATTAGAGTACCACTTCCAGTTGCAGTTTCAGTTGCAGTAGCCATAAAATCTGATTACAAAAATCAGAAAAACAAACCACAAATTAATTTTCTAGTTACTAAAACCAGAAAATAAATTATAACACAAAATAATATTATTTTCCTTATTACTAAAACTAGAAAAATAAAATACCACAATAATTTTCTGTGGCACCAAATAATATTCTGCAATTGTTAATGACACCAGTATATTACTACTAGTTGTTAAAGAAAATAGACAATATATTACTACTATCTGTCAAATAGTTTATAATACTGTTTGTATTTTCCAACCAGAATATCACTTTGAAAACATAGAAAATTAAATACAATGAAGACACCAAAAATAGTCTGTCTTAAGATAGTTGGACAATCTTCACTGTAATTAAATTAATTAATTATGTTTAGGTACTAAACGACAAACAGAATATAAAAGAAAAATAGGAAAGGAGAGAGAAAGTTTGATTACAAAAATCAAACTAGAAATAGAATTAAATAAATTAAAACAGATTTTATTTTGTTACAAAAACAAAATTAAAATCTTATTTAAATAAATAATAAAACAGAAAATAAATAAATAACTTACTTGATTAATATCTTGAATATTATTCTGATCAAGTCCAGTGTTCGACACTGTCACCTTAAGATAGATTCGTCTTCTCCACGGTGCTTTCAGAATTTGGACGTCTATCTCCCAGGATGAAATGATCAACTACAAACAATAGCAGCACTACAAATTGTTTGCCTAACGAACACACTAAGTGTTTATACTCTTTCTCACAAAAATTAAATGCAGCAAAATGAAGAATAAATTTGCAGAGGAGAAGTAAAAAATTTCTGAATGTAAAACATCAAATGAAGGCTGCCTATTTATAGATGTAGTGGTGGCTATTGATTTTGAATTAAACAGGTGCTAACCTATTTTGAACAGGTATGAAACCTGTTTGGTTTTGAATTAAACTGATTTAAATCTGTTGGGTTCAAAATTCAAACAGATAAAAACGGAAGAGACCTATTTGGGTGTAGAGAAAAAACCGGAACATATTTTGAATTTAATTTCCAAAAATAAAATTGGAAAAATTAGAATTTAATTTTAGAAAATAAAATTCAAATGTTTTTTGTCCAAAAAAATAGGTATTGAGCCGAACAAACCCAACTCAACCATACACCACGCACCCGTGCCTAAGCCCAGCCCGACCGGACGGCGGCGGCGTACGCGTGGTGATTTTTGGATCCAATGGGTCAAGCCCATTTTGCCCATAACCTCCCTCTCTACAAAACTTGGGTACCCTTTAGGGCACACCCCAAGTTCCAATCACATGCCTTATAAACCCATTCAAAACTTCCCACCAAACCAATGTGGGACAAGCCATTTTCTAACCTTAAAGAATTTCCACCAAAACTCCATTTCAATGGAGAACGCTTTGGCTTCAATTTCCCATACAATTGATAATGGTTTTGAGCAACCAAATATACCACGTAAATCAGAACGCGGCATAGAACGCGTTACCACTTTGACCCGCGAAAATCGACGCACGGGACCCACCTAAAAAATAGACCAAACTTAGGAAAAAAATTCTGGTTTACCTAGAATTTTCCCAACCATTTCTAACATATTTTATTTGTTTCTTTTAGGTATATTTTATTTGTATGTGTATGATTTTCTTTGTTCAATTTCATGATTTTTGTTTGAAGTATTGGTGCTGTGAAATGTCCTATTTTGGGGTTGGAATTTGATTGTTTTACTATGAAGTTTTTGGGTAGGACTGTTGGCAAAATTGAGGGTTTAGTTGAAATGCTGGTAAAGCTAGTGTTTCTTTGGGAAATTAATGCTCTGTTTTCATAAACAACTTTTTCTATCGGTTAATAAATTTTCTGAATTTGGAGTTTATTTGGGTTACTAATAAATTGGTGTTTCATTTGAGTTTCATGTCTTCATTTAGGAATGAAACACTTTTAAAAGAAAAAAGAAAAAAAAAAAATAAAAGAAAAAAAAAAAAAAAAAAAACCAGCGTGATGTGTTGTGTTACTATTTTGGGTGTCTGTCCGGTCTTAGCTTGAAATTAGGGCAAGTAAGACTCTTTTGGGTTTTCTCTTTATTAGTTTCACTTCAGATTTCTTTATCTGTGTTTCTTTACATGTTTGTATCAATTGTTTTTTTTTTGTTATATTATAAATCTGGCAGCTTTCTTGCTATTTTGAGGTTATAAAAATATAAGCCTTTGGTTGGATCATAAGGGGTGAGAAAAGAAAGGAAATGACACAACACATCGCACTGATTTACTGCATGTAAAGGCATTACCGTCATGGATATAAACTGTAAGCTATGAGATTTGAGATCCCTTGATTATCCATTTTGATTGATTTTAATTCATTTTGGACCATAATGAATCTTGAAGTAGTCTGTAGTATATAGAAAATTTTACTTTTCTGTATGATCCAAAGGTTTAGTCATGGAATTCTTGGGATTTGTTTAGAATTTCTTGGGCTGTGTCTGTTTGTTTTGCCTTTCCCCTTCTCTCTCTGTTTGATTGCTAACTATTAAACCTATTTTGCTATCACTTGGCTAGTTCTTTTTTGATTAAATAGAATGATTATTTTATAGTGTTACTTTTGAGCATCAAATCTGATTGTAATGGTTCTTGTTGTAATTTTTTTTTCAGTTTTTATTTTTTATTTTTTATTAAAGGTATTACAATTACTTCATCTTGAAGTTCTTTTTTTTTTTGCTTTATTTATCTGTTTGCTAATATTGCAGTTTCTTCATTGTCCCATGAAGTAATATTTTCATGTGGTTGAATTCTTCTTTCCTTAAATTCTTCAATTTAAGTTCTTTTTTTTTCTTTTGCTTTATTTATCTGTTTGCTAACCACATGTTTCCTCTCATTACAATTTCTTTATTTAGCTGAAATTGCTCGCTCCTCTTTCTTTGTTGACTTCATTGTTTTTGCCAATTACCAAACAGAAATTTCTGACTCTAGAGCGGGAACTGAACTGATTCTTACCAAAGTAATCTCTTTTTCCTTCTCTGTTTGCTCTATTTTGTTACCTACAAAAGGTGCCAAAAAAAAAAAAAAAACTACAAAAGGTGCAAAAAAAAAAAAAAAAAAAAAAAAACATTTGAACACCTTTTCTGGGTTTAGGTTTACCTATCATTTTGATAGCAATTTGTTAGAAACTTTTTTTTTTCTTCTTCAAGTCACTGTCTGACTTCTTAGTGGTTTGTTTGCTTGCTTAGAAAATGGTACAATAATAAAGGAATCGAATTTTGAATAATCTGAACTGCTAACCCCAAATGTTAACAAAACTTTAGCTTTATGAGACACCAAGGCACCACAATTATATTTTCCATAATGCAATTTTACAATTTCTTTGCAATTTCAATATTAATTTCTTTATTATTTGTTTTTATATTTACTTATCTGAATTAATCTCAATAATCTCATCTCATGCCCTGTAAAACCCAAAAACATTGCAAAGACGTTAATGACATTGCTTGCACGATCTCTCTAAACCAAAAAGATATACAAAGTGAAAGCAAAAAAAAAAAAAAGTGGGTTTGTTTTTGTTTATCCTCACAGTCTCTCATTTTCTGTCAGCTTTTTCTTCGCTTCCTGGTTAAGCACACAGATAGAGAGATGTAGATATAGAATTTAAGGTAACGCGTTTTCTTTCGATTTTCATTTTTTCCATCAAATGCGCCCATTTCAAGTATCCGTTTTATATCTGTCTTCTAAATCACAATTTCATATAACTTCTTCTCAACATGGGTTTTGTTGGAACTTTTGAGTTTAATTTGGTTTGATTGATTGATTTGCACTCGGTTTGTTCTTCAGTTTCTGGCCATTGGGATTTCCCGAAAAATGGAGAAAAAAAAAGGGAATTTTTTTTTAATGTGGGGGGCTTTGATTTACTTTTACTGAACAATTGAAAGTATTTTTTTAATGTGTCTATACATATGTGTGTGAATTCATTTGGGTTTGATTGATTTATGTTTTGATGATTGAATTTATAAAAATTGTTCTATTTGAATGAAGATTGTGGTGCTTTTGCTTTAGTATGCTTTCTGGGTATATACTGAAATGAGCTAAATCAGTGACTGATTGTTTGTTTTTCAAAATTTTTTGTATATTATTTTGTTAATTGCTGATGAACTTTCTTAATTTTGTTGGGAGTGAAAAGCTTCCCTTTATACCTCAAATGTTTGGTAGTTTTTTTTGTACCATCTTGATTCAATGGTTGTTGTGAATTTTCAATTGTATTTTTTATTATTTGTTCAATTGTAATTCTCAGAAATTGGGGTTGCTGATTATGTTGTCAAGGCAATCTTTGTAGAACGTATAATACAAACAAAATTGTTACAAGTTTTTAAGAAAAAAATAGATTTTAATATATTTTTTCCAGTATCATTATTTATACTATGCCTAACATTATTTAAATTAATTTATACCGTGACTTTAGACACGAGTATACACTAATAAATAAATAAGTTAATGGATGCAATAATGTTAGGTTGTTCAAAATTTCGTAACTCAAATGACTCAAATAATTTAAAACGACGTCGTTTTGAGTATAAATGAATGTAAAATTATGTTATTTTAACAAATTTAAATCATTTGAGTCACAAAATTTTAAACTACTAAATATTTTCCTAATGATGGTAGTGACAACGGATCCATAAAAAATAATTAACCACGCCAAAAAATCAAGCCGCCCATGGTTTTTAGTTTGCTATAAAAGTCTTATTATATTATTAAATTATTATTTTCTTATTATTTATTTATTTTTTAAGGTAGAATTCATCGATCAGTGGATAAGCATCGACGAAACTTGAAATCAACCTGACGGGAGTTTGTCTCCCATATATAGAAAAGACAAATGCTATCCGACTAGTTAATATAATATTAAAGATAAATTATTTAATATATTGTTAAGATTTAATTAAAATATAAATTATTTTATACAATTATGAAAATTATATTATATCTTTTGATATTTTTAATTTCATAATAAATTATCACTTTTATTAATAAATTATCAAATTAATTAATAATTTTAAAAATATTTAGAAATATATTTTTAATTAATAATTTTGATAATTTTTATATTGAATATGAGAATAATTATAAATTTTATTTTTTTAGTTAATTATGTTGGACCATTTTAATATCTTATATTTATTTATTGGTTTATCTTTTTTATAAATGGGATTTTATTTACTTTGGTAACCTCTTGGTCATAAATGGAGGTTAAATAGAATTTATGAACTTGGTTAATGGTCATTATTTTGGTGTAACCATTTTCTTGTTTAATGGTCATTATTTTTTGTGTAACTGTAAGGTCCTTATAGACTATATATAGTCTACTCTTTTCTATCTATATACACCAACAATTTTCTATACAAGAGAGATTACTAGCAAAGAATGGTGTTTTATTGGTGGAGCTTTGGGTTCACCATCTTGTGCAGAGTTGGCCTGAACCATACGACTAGGGGTCTGGCTATTGTATCCTGGAGGAGACAAGTCATAGTGTTGTGACTGCTGCATCGGTATTTGGATTCTTCCTACCGCAGTGGGCTTGATCTCCTTAAAAAAAATGAGATATCCGTGCCTCAGCCTAATCTATTTGTATCTCATTTTCTTTTCATCATTTATCAATAATATAGTTTAGTTTCTGGTATTTTCTCCAACAATTTTAAGGAGATCAATCATGGAACAAGTACCAAAAAAAACCAATGATGGAATTGGAGATCTCAACAAGCCTTTCAAGTTCAAAGGAGTTCATTTTAGGAGGTGAAAAGGAAAAGTTTTTTTTTACCTTAGCCTTTTGAAAGTTGCATATGTTCTTACCAAAAAGAATCCGAACAAAATCCCAACCGAGGAGATGAATGATGAAGACTATGAGGCACATGAAGCAAAAGTGACTTCCTATAATACAGATGAGTATAAGCATCGCCTTTATCTCTTAAATTTACTTGCTGATTAATTTTATGATTATTACTATGACACCACTTACACTTTGTCTTCTATTAATTTTTGATATGCTCGCTTGTGTCATATAAATAGTAAATATGTGGGAATCATGGGTAGTTTAGAATTAATTCCTAAAGTGACAAAAAATTTTGAGAAATGTGAAGTTTGCAGTAAAGCAAAAATTACCAAGAAGTCTCATAAAAGTGTTGAAAAAAATACCGAATTGCTAATATTATTTCATACTGATTTGTGTGAGTTTGAAGGAATTTTAACTCGGGGTGGTAACCGATATTTTATCACTTTTATTGATGATTTTTCAAAATATACAAACGTATATTTATTAAAAAATAAAAGTGATGCTTTTGAGAAATTTAAAGAATTCCTTCTTGAAGTGGAAAATCAATTCGGTAAAAAGATTAAAAGAAATAGAAGTGATAGAGGCCAGGAGTATGAATCTCTAGGATTCAACTCTTTTGTTCAGTCATTGGGAATTATTCATGAGACTATTCCACCATATTCACCTTCATCAAATGGCGTAGCTGAAAGAAAAAATAGAACGTTAATTGACTTGACGAATGCTATGCTTATTGATTCAGGTGCTCCCTCAAATCTTTGGGTGAGGCTATTTTAACAGCTTGCCATATGATAAATAGAGTGCCACACAAAAAGACTAAAATTGTCCCTTATGAGTTGTGGCGGGGGCATAAACCAAATCTAGGTTATTTGAGGGTTTGGGGTTGTTTAGCTTTTGTGATTCTTACAGATCCTAAACAACCTAAATTGGGTGAACGAACTACCACTTGTGCTTTTCTTGGGTATGCGTTGCATAGTACAACTTACAGATTTTTTGATATGAAAAATAATATTATTTTTGAATCAGGTGATGCTATTTTTCATGAAAACAAATTTCCTTTCAAATCTAGAAATAGTGGGGGTCAAATAATATCTGAAAATATTTTATCTATGCCTAGCTCTTCTACTCCTTCTCAAGTTTTTCAAGAAAAAGAAAATTTTCAAATTCAACCAAGAAGAAGTAAACGAGCTAGAGTTGAAAAAGATTTTGGCCCTGACTATTATCTTTACAATGTGGAAGAAATTCCTCATACGGTACAAGAAGCTTTATTATCACCTGATGCTATTTTCTGGAGAGAGGCTGTAAATGATGAGATAGACTCACTACTTTCAAATAAAACACGGAAGTTAGTGGATTTACCTCCAGGTTGTAAAACTATTGGGTGTAAATGGGTCCTTCGTAAAAAACTTAAACAGGATAAAATTATAGATAAATATAAAGCAAGGCTTGCCGCTAAAGGTAGGTTTTAAACAACATGTTAATCGTGATTTCTTTGATACTTTTTCTCCGGTTACTAGAGTTACACCCATTAGACTGTTGATAATTGTGGCTACAATTCATGATTTAAAAATTCATCAAATGGATGTAACTGAGTGTTACTGTACTGTTATATAGGGTCGAGTCCCTAGTCTGCATGATTGTAAATATTGTGTATACCGTTCTGTACTGTTTATTTACTGTTAAACGAAACGGATAATGACTGATAACTGACTGATAATTGAACTGAGTAAAGTACTGAACTAA
>NW_021025456.1:0-17585 GCF_004153795.1 Camellia sinensis | reverse complement strand
ATGTGATTTGGCATCATTTCTTGTCTAATTTCAATGCCTTTAGTGTTGTTACACTTCCACGTTTTTCACTCTTTAAGTGTTCTTGAGAGTTGCACCTTAGTGCCTTAGTTGGTGAGCCAATTGGCATGCATGCTTATATATGCTTTTGGTGCCTTTGCTTTTGTGGTATGGCCACTGTTTTGGCATGACTGAGGTCTGTCCATTTTGGTTTTAGTCCATTAAGTATGTTGTTTGCATGTTTGGTGTATTGCATATTGTTGCCCTTATTGCATTACATTGCATTGTGCATGCATGCATTGCATGGTGTTTAGAACCTTATGATTGCCTTGTATTGAGTATGCCATGTAGTTCATCGCATTGTGTATGCTTATGTTTCATTGCATTGTGCATGGCCCTAACATTGCTAATTTGTCCTTGTAGCATTGCATTGTGCATGCATGTGCTAGCATTGTTATTATTAGCTTTGTTAAGTTAATCATATCACATTGCATCGGGTATGCCATGTAGTTACATTACATGTTTGCCATGCTTTTGTTGGATTATGTTTGGAATAGGTGTTAGTCCAAACACAGGAAACGAGGGACGTTTTATACTTAAAGTGATGAAACGTGCCTTAATTCCCGGTCGCCGACGCCACTGATGCTCTTGATCATACATGATAGAGTTTTACGCTTTATGTGTTTACTTGTGCATTCATTTTACATTGAATTGTGCAACTTCGCCTCTCAGCCATCATGCATTGAAATGCGCAATTGGTGGCCTGAAGGTCGAGAACCACACTCCCTTGAGTTCATGACATGATAGGTAGGGTGGTTGTGCACACATATCTTGCAAATACATTGCCATGCCCTTTCTTGCTCTCTGTTGTAGCAAATTGCAGTTCAGCAACAACAACTGGTCGGCTAGCCAGAAAAACTAGCTGGCCGACCACTTTTTTGGTTTTTCAACAACCAAAAGTGGTCGGCCACCCTCCCACAGGTTTCCCTAGGTGGAGTTTCAACTTTCTGGAGCTTGGTGCAAGTTTTTGAGGACAAATGAAAACAGAGGCAAATCGGGACATCGCATTGGATTTCCGAACGAGGCGACCGGGCTTGCATGCATTCCTCTCCCTCTAAGACTCTTGATTTACTGCTTTCCTTAGCTGCCATGCTTAGATTGCTAGCTTTTGCTTTGATTTGTACTCTTAATTAGTTAATGCGTTAGCTATTCAATTCGTTTTGTAGTAATTAGTTAACTAAGATTAGTTAATTAATTTGTTGTGTAATAATTAGTTTAATTAGCTTAGATTAGCTAGTTAGCTTCTTAATCGGTCTCTCCCTCGAGAGGGCCAATTGTTGTAATAAGCGTGCGTGTGTGTGATGCATGTCTTCCAATCCCCATTTCTTTCTCCTTTTTACTTAACCGCTTACGATGGTTAGTTTTAGGGCATATTTCATTTAGCATACTTTATGCTCGCATGCGTGCGTCCATTCATCTGTATTGCATGCACCGGGTTCGGCGCATCATACTAACTGCATTGTATTTTCAATACATTACTTGAATACATGTTTGACAACATGTTATCAAGTTACATTTCACATGACATCTTAAGATAGCCGAGCCTATCTTAGTTGCATATTTGCATGTGTTGCATTAGACATCTTAACATGAACTAGGATCATGCATGATTTCTAACTAGTTCTTTGTTTTGGCTCGGAGTACACTATGAGTGTTTACGCTTTAGCATACTGCATGTGTGTTAATGTTGTCATGTTAGCATACTTGCCATGAGGCTAACTGCTTATGTGATTAACTGCCTGAATGCCTGTGGGTGAAGGTTGGATTACTTGAATTAGAACAATTCATTGAAATCTGGATTTTAGCCTACTTGCGAGTAGCAAACTTCAAACCATTTTCCAAACAAACAGATATGCAATGCTTTGTTCAAAATTAGACGATCCAGTCTATACTTGTTTACTGTGCGCCTCACGTAGTAAGACTAGCTAATTAATTGGAATAAGAGCACATGTGTTTTCAAAAACAAGATATCATGCTTAATACAGGCCGATCTTTGATCAGGCGAGCGGGGGTGCTCATTGCATGACCTTCCCCTCTTGTACCCAAGTTCCTGAGTCGAGACAACTTTGGTGATGACGGACACATGGCCTTAGGCACGAGTCAGGGTTTCCTAAATTCCCTCAAAATAAAATATTTAGATGGCGACTCTATATCTGGCAAAGCAATCCATGTTTAGCACTTCTTTATTAAAAATCAGTTTTCCAAAACGATTTGCCGGATTTGGACTCTTTCGTGATTTATTGGTCTCACATTGCACATTGTGAGATTAGATTCAGAACCGTGACATTTGAGTCTGAACTGTGGTAAGCCCAATGAACAGAACGGAATCCTACGCCATTTTCTTCGCGCGCGGAGTCCGGGACGTTCAGGCGCGTCCACAGTTTCTGGCGACTCTGCTGGGAAAATAGAGAACTTGACTCGAACTCATGATATCTTGTTTTGACTACACTTATGTGTCTCTTTGCATTGCATTTGCATTGGTGTGCCTAGGACACCGTGTTTGCTGTATGCTATTCCTGAACGGTTTGTTGGAGACTTGCTTTGAGAAGCAAGCCATAAGGCTAACCGGTTGCGGGCTCTGCCACGACGGAAACACAAACCCCGATTTTTACCGGGGCACCCTTTTTGACCATTCGACCTAGTGAATATCGGAATCCATAGTGACTATTCCAAACAAGGACAGGTTGCTTACCCGATTATAGGTTGTTTGAAACCGCTGTGTGCATAGTGAAACCCTAGCTCCTGACAAGATATGACAGGGAAACCCTACCCCAACATAGGGGTGTTTTGGGTTTCATTTGCTTGCTATGTGCTTTTGGGGAGTGTGTCTCTACAGGAATGCGTATATTAGTTTACAAGTCTGGGTATCAGGCTTGAGGGCATCAGTATTTTGGGGAATCAGTTTTACCTGAGGGTATCAGTTCTTCAGATAGAATTTTGGCAGAATTCAGTAGAGAGTACAGCCATTCAGCTATCTTCGTATCTGTTTCAGTGAAATTGGGCTAAGATGCTGCCTGTTTTCTCTTTTGCTAGGTAGTCTTGGGAACCGTAGCTTCAGAAGGCTCGAACATTCTCCGAGGTTCACTAGATTTGTGCTGATAGACTTTGTCAGGTCACAAATTCAGTTCAGAGCAGCCAGTGTTTTCCTTCCCGAGGCAAGGTAGAGAAAGGCTAGTCAAGGCTTACCGGTTCATCTGATCTGTTAGTCGCCAGTCTCATCACCTCTGTTCAGTTCAGCAGACTCATGATGACGCGAAATTCAGAAGAAATTGTGGTCATGACAGCAACATTAAACCAAGGAATCGCCATGCAGGGTGAACCGATGTTGAAATGCAACGCTCGCCCAGGTCACCTGCCGCACATCCAATATGGGAACCCCAATTATTCCAAACCCGTGAGCCCACCACTTTTGAGCTGATGGGAATGATCGACGATCTTCAGAGGTCTGTGGCTGATCTAGCCTACGGAATGTCGGCTCCGCCATCGATCATATCACATGCCGGGAACTTCATGCCAGAAGAGCCCCCACTATTGGGGCGGATTGTAATTGAGCTTAGCCAACCTAAAGCCATCCCAAGTTCCGGCAATAGCATGTCGACAACAACAGGGCTTCGCACTGATGTAGGAACCCAAACCTTTGACCAAGTTGAGGCGAGCGGTAAGAACAAGGTGGGGGCATACACTGATCCCTATGAACACCTTCTGTAGGCTGTTGAGGCTTTGAAAGCCGGGGGACTGAACAAACAGCAAGTGCTCGCAGTTGCTGCAAAAATTATGGATGACACTTTTGTCACTCAAAACGAGGGCGGTACGAGCCAAGGCGAAAATCGGGAGAAGGGTCGTCGTACCAGAACTGTCCTTTCTGACCCTAATTCTACACTCGGGAAAGATCAGCAGACCAAGCCAGTACCTGCTGACCCTTTTTCTAGTGCACCCAGCAAAAATCCACAAAACCTCAAAGTATCAACCCTGAGGTCGCAGGGTCTTCCATGCCCTCTATATGCCTTTGTACAAGGCTCTTCAAATCCTTGCTAAAAAGGGACATCTCAAACCCCTCGAGCCTCGGCCTCTCCCTGCTCGTCTTCTACCAGGTCATGATACTACCCAGTACTGTGCGTACCATCAACAGACCGGTCACGGTACCGACAATTGCTTCCGTCTTCGCCATGAAGTACAAGACTTGTTTGACAACAGGGTCATCCTCCCACCAAGCTCAGCAAAGTCTATTGTCACTGGATCAGTGAACCTGGAGGATAATGTGATGTGATCAGGGGATGAACCACCTGTGGGCGGCACTTAGTTTACTTCAGATGTGGCATATGGCACACACTTTTTGAGCATTTGTGAATGCCAATTTTTGTACTTTCTAACTGGGGTATTTAGTCAGTTTTGTTGTCTTGTATATATTCAGTCTTTTTGTGCTATGTCAGTTGGGTCTGTCTTGTTGTATCGAGTCAGTCCTGTTGCATAGGAGTCGAGTGATTCCAGGGGCGTTACCTCGGATATCACTATTTTGTTTTGTGTTTGTCTTTTCACTTTCTTTTGAGTCTGTTTCTGCCATGGAGCCAGTTACACCAGAAGATCTGAATGAAACAGCTGTGGTTTTCATGCTTTTGTTCTTGTTTCTTCTTTGAGCCTGTTGTGCCAGCAAACTTGAATGAAACGGCAGTGCATTTCACCTACTCTTCTATGCCTTCAAATCATTGTATTGACCTAAGTTTTTTAAAACTTTTTGAACACTGTCATGAAAACAAAGAGGAAGGAATTCCTCGGGTTTTGCAAAATTTGATCAATTGAGAGAAAGAGAGGCGTGCTAAGCCCTTAATGAATGAAATCATGCTTGTTAATATGAGTACTGAGAGGGATCCTTGCTTGATCCAGATTGGTTCTACATTGTCTTCAGCGTGAGCGATTAGTCGCTTTCTTAAAAGATTTCAAAAAATGTTTTGCGCCATCCTGCAAAGACCTGTGTGGAATCGCTCTTGAGATTGTGCAGCTTAGGACCATTCTCAGCCTCAACACTTGACTCCTTTGGCTTTCAAACCCTAAACTTGGATCCAGAATGTCCAACGGTCAACCATCAAAGGAGGCCTGTGTGGTCAGATCAGAGGCAACTCTTGGACTAGGGGGAAGAAGGTCAGATATGATCAAAAGAAAGCTTGCAAAGCTGGATGAGAAGCACCCCTCAAACTAGGGGCAAAATATGTCAGATAATGCGCTCGAAGAGTCAAAGATGAAGATCAGCAAGAATGCCAAATCCCAGAAGGGAGAAAACAAGAAAGTATTGCTGAAGGACAACCGAGTTCCTATCCACAACACTATGGGCAAATTCAGCCCCCATCGGATGGACTTCTACAGCATCAACAAACAGCAGCCATTCTTCTGGATTCAGATGGCTTCGAGATCCAAAAACTATTTGACATAGACAAAGCTACACTTTTACCCTTGAGAGGTTCGCTGGGCCGAAAACCCGGAAGGGCGACCTAGGCAAAAGTTAGAGCAAATGAGAAAAGAAAAGGAAACGAAAAAAAAGAAAAATGAAGAAAATGCGAAAAATAAAAAGAAAAGAAAAGACGAAAAAAAGAAGAAAATAATTGAAAAGAAAAGAAAAACATAGCTCGCAAGGTTGAAAACCCAGAAAGGGCGGCCTTGGAAAAAGTTAGAGCGCAAAAGGAGAGGTTAATACCCGAGTGTACCTTACCCGGAACTACGTAAGGCTTGATTCCCATGTTTGGGATACGTAGACAATTTCATTCTGAAGCCATAAACACTTCCAAATTAATTGTGTCCATGTAATGGTTCTGACCATCTTTGTCTTCTCTGTATCCAAGAATTCGGTTGTGGTCACCACTTTGAGAATTGGTTACAGTGTGCTACGGTACTATTCAAACAAGGGGCAACTTTCCGTTGCCATACAGTGTGCTGCGGTGCAATTTAAACAAGGGGCAATTTTCCATTGTCATACAGTGCCGTTCAGACAAGGGGCAATTTTCCATTGCTTCCGATTCCAGGTTGTGCATCTCAAGAGTAGGTTCCGTGCTCATTTTGTAGTGGCCGTTTGCAAAAACAGTTTTTGAGAATTTTTATTGAGGTTGACTAATTCTCTTGAAAATTATTCCATTTTTCCAAAACTAGGCCATATCTTGGACCCAAAAAAGGAAAATTTTCTGTGCTCACAATCTAACTTGCATGATTTTGAATCAGAAAAGTTGAACAAGCATGTTAATCTAACTCTCATATTGGTCAAAATTGTTTTAGTAGAAAGCCAAAACAAAAAATGGTCAAAATGATGAACTAGGGGCACAGTTGAGTCAGGTGTTCTGTCTTTTCCCCATTGCCAACATACTTGCCAGAAAAGGCACTCTACTTGCCAGAAAGGGCACTGTATTCGCCATAAAGGGCAAAACTGAAGCTAACAACAAAGGGCTGAAAGCTCTCAACATCCTCCAAGCAACGAGGTATCAAGCTAAGTGTGAAGTACAAACTGGATTAGATCAAGATATTCCAATCCCTCGTCTGGACACATCTGATCATGTCCAAACTCCCCGGCAGAGCATCGTCAACAGATGTTAGCTGCAGATTGGCTACACACCCAGTTGTAGCGCAACCCCTCTGTGGGGGGGAGTTCACTGTTGTGAGCAGAAGAAGAAGAATTTAGCGGAATGCTAGGGACAAGAGCCCGCAACTTTCTGCTTATCCATCAACCACCCATGGGAGGGATAAAAAATAAGAGAAATTGAAGAATAGAGAGATGTGCATGGAGAGAAAAGTGAGAAAATGACTTTTCAGAAAAAAAAGAGATTGAGTGCCAGAGTGATGTGAGAGTCACAAATAAGAAAGGGGGGGAAACAATACCTGAAGAAATTGGCTCCTCATGGACTGAGAGGTATCTCATCTTTGTAACGCATCTGAGGGTTATGTGCGTGTTTTGTTTGTTTCGATTCTTGTTTTGAGTTGTTTCGAGTGTTTCTCGATATGTTTAGGTTGTTTACCTTTTGTTTTCCTTTGTTGAGTCTTTTTGGCTGCGGTCGGTCGTAGGCTCAATACCCAGTTGAGAACTCATTTCTTGATTTCGAAAAAATCATTTTGTGATCGGAGTGCTGTGCCATTCTCTACATTTGCGCAAAACAGGATTTATTTTTTCATAAAACTGCAGGGTTCAACCCAAGTCATCTCAGAACAGTAGAACCAGGACCTGTCTGAAGCTACATAGGTTCCAGACTGCAAACCAAAAGAAAAGAAGAAAAATCGGAGCATCGTAGTGTGTTTTGACTTCAGCGAGTTTTGTCACTACAGAGTTGTGTGTTCAGAACGAGCTGCGTGCAAAATAAACCGAGTACCGTGTCATTAACTGTGTGTTCAGAATGAGCGGTATGTTATAGAAGCTGTGTGCCAAATAAACCAAGTACTGTGTTATGAGTTGTGTGTTCAGAGTGAGCAGTGTGTTGTATGAGCCATGTGCCAAATAAACCGAGTACTGTGTTATGAGCTGTGTGTTCAGAATGAGCGGTATGTTGTGGAAGCTGTGTGCCAAATAAACCAAGTACTGTGTTATGAGCTGTGTGTTCAAAGTGAACAGTGTGTTGTATAAGCTGTGTGCCAAATAAACCGAGTACCGTGTTATGAGCTGTATGTTCAGAGTGAGTGGTATGTTCAGAGTGAGCAGTATGTTGTACGAGCTGTGTGCCAAATAAACCGAGTACTGTGTTATGAGCTGTGTGTTCAAAATGAGCAGTGTGCTATATGAGCTGTGTGTTCAAAGTGAATAGAATACTGTGTTGACTGTTTCGATACTAGAACGGCAATCAGAAATGCTCTCCCTGAGTATCATTACCTGCCAGAGGCATCTTGGCTGTGTTTGCAATGAGTTCCTAGGAGATCAATTGTGATAATGGAAACTAGAGTTCGAATGGCTGATGCCTAGAACACAAAGATTTAGAATTTTCGAGACTAAAGTCTGGTTTAAATACCCAAGGGTGTATCCCCGGTTTGAAATCTGTATGGAAGCCCCATAGGTTGAGATAACAGGTATGCATCTCGATTCTAGATACTGAATCAACCTAGTCTGTCACCTCGTTAAAGAATAGGGAAAGTTATGAGTATGATCAAGAACAAAAGCGGCATCCGTGGTTTCCCCAGCAGATGTTGCTCCTTGTCAGTGTTTCAGAACCTTTGTACTGTGAGTTGAAGGTAAGAGTTCGAAGAACACAAGGGGATATCCCTGTCAGAGTAGATCAGTTTATTGCCACTCACCCCGTAAAGTGCTGCTTTGTTTGTTTATTACATTCTTTTAGCATCATGCATTGTATTGCATTCTACCTATCATGTTTCTTTCTCATTGATGCACGGTATTGTAAGTATTGTTCATTCAGAGAAGTTCCGATTCAGTTTGACTGATACCTTTCTCCTCTCGCATTTGGCATGCGTTTGGACCTACCTTCCTCCTCTTGCGTTTGGCACGTGTTTGGATACCTTTCCTCTCTCCCGTGTGCTACGCTGAGAGGTTTTACCTTTCCTCTCTCACGTGTGATACGCTGAGAGGCTTACCTTTCCTCTCTGGCGTGTGATACGCTGAGAAGTTTTACCTTTCCTCTCTGGTGTGTGATACGCTGAGAGGTTTACCTTTCTTCTCTCGCGTGTGATACGCTGAGAGGTTTACTTTTCTTCTCTTGCGTGTGATACGCTGAGAAGTTTACCTTTCTTCTCTCGCGTGTGATACGCTGAGAGGTTTTTCCCTTTCTTCTCTTGTATGTGATACGCTGAGAAGTTTCTCTTTCCTCTCTCGTGTGTGATACGCTGAGAGGTTTTCCCTTTCTTCTCTTGCGTGTGATATGCTGAGAAATTTCCCTTTCTTCTCTTGCGTGTGATTCACTAAGAAGTTTCTCTATCCTCTCTAGCGTGTGCTACGCTAAGAGGTTTTCCCTTTCCTCTCTCGCGTGTGATACGCTGAGAGGTTTTCCCTTTCCCCTCTCGCGTGTGATACGCTGAAAGGTGTGCCTTTCCTCTTGTTGCATTGTTATGCACACTTTCCTTCTTTCGAAACACGGGGATACATCCCTATGTTTCTCCTTCTTTGGTTTAGAGCATTTGGAATACGTTCTAATGTTCGTACCATTTCGAAACACGAGGATACGTCCCTATGTTTCTCCTTCTTTGGTTTAGAGCATTTGGAATACGTTCCAATGCTCGTACCATTTTGAAACATGGGGATACGTCCCTATGTTTCTCCTTCTTTGGTTTAGAGCATTTGGAATACGTTCCCATGCTCGTACCATTTCTAAACACGGGGATACGTCCCTATGTTTCTCCCTCTTTGGTTTAGAGCATTTGGAATACGTTCCAATGCTCGTACCATTTCGAAACACAGGGATACATCCCAATGTTTCTCCTTCATTCTGAGACACGGGGATACGTCCCTATGTTTCTCCCTCTTTGATTTAGAGCATTTGGAATACGTTACAATGCTCGTACCATTTCGAAACACGGGGATACGTCCCTATGTTTCTCTCAGGCTGCGTTGTGTACGCGCCTGGGTGGTTGTTTTTGGACCTCCTCTCATGATTTCAGCGTGGTTTAAGTGTCCCTTTCCTCATACGATTTCAACGTGTTTGGAATTTATCTCAGGCTGCGTTGTGTACGCGCCTGGGTGGTTGTTTTTGGACCTCCTCTCATGATTTCAGCGTGGTTTAAGTGTCCCTTTCCTCATACGATTTCAACGTGTTTGGAATTTATCTCAGGTTGCGTTGTGTACGCGCCTGGGCGGTTGTTTTTGGATCTCTCACGATTTCAGCGTGGTTTGAGTGTCCCTTTCCTCACACGATTTCAGCGTGTTTGGAGTTTGTCTCAGGCTACGTCGAGCACGCTCCTGATTGGTTATTTTGGGATTTGTTTTTCCCTCTCTTTTCATTCCAGTGTGGTTGGAATACATCCCCCTTTGCATCTACTGTACAATTTTTCATTGCGCTATTTTGCGCTGTGTCCATTACTTGCATTGTGCATGCATTTTATCGCGCTATTTTGCGCTGTGTCCATTACTTGTATTGTGCATGCATTTTATCGCGCTATTTTGCGCGCTATTTTGCGCGCTATTTTGCGCTGTATCCATTACTTGCATTGTGCATGCATTTTATCACGCTATTTTGCGCCGTGTCCATTACTTGCATTGTGCATGCATTTTATCGTGTTGTTTAGCGCATCGCACTGTTTTATGCATTACATAGTATCATTCGCGCTATCTTGCGCACCTTACCTGCACTTGTTAGTCCATTGCGTTATTTTGCACACTTCATTTGCATTGTTATGCTTGTTTTATCCGCATTGTTATGCGTCACACTTAGGTTGCATTGCTTTGCATCCCTTCCGCATTGTTATGCGTCACACTTAGGTTGCATTGTCTTGCATCCCTTCCGCATTGTTATGCGTTATACCTAGGTTGCATTGTTTTGCATCCCTTCCGCATTGTTATGCGTCACACTTAGGTTGCATTGTTTTGCATCCCTCCCGCATTGTTATGCGTCACACTTAGGTTGCATTGTTTTGCATCCCTTCTGCATTCTTATGCGTCACACTTAGGTTGCATTGTCATGCACCCCTCCACTTGCATTGTTACACACTTTTCACTTGCATTGCTATGCATGTTTCTAATGATATTGTACCTGTTGAGTTTTTTTCTTTTGCAGGCATGATATTGTATGTACGGTTCATTTGAAGCTGGCGCGACCAGACGAACCAGACAGGTATTGTATCTTCTCCGCGTGAGACGTAGTGAGAATTGTATAATTCTCTTACATCCTTTCTGCATGTAATGTAGTTTGGTTCGTTTTCGCTTGCTTAAAACTGTTGCATTTATTGTGTATATTTGCTTCGTTACAACTTTCTTTGCATGATCATAAGTTATGTTCGGCTTTGTGCATGTCATTTGCATCTTGCCCCAGCCTGCGGGCACATCTCTTTATTATCTTGCATGTTTGTCTAAGTCTTCGGCATTGTTAAAAATGGGTCGTCTCTGGACTTTGACATTCACTCCCGTCACTTATGACTTTCGAGTTTTGTCAAAGAGGGGCAACTGTAGACACCCCATTTTTGACCGACCTTAAGACTCAGACGTCATCGATTGAGCGCTCGGTGATGGTGCACGTTGTGCGCGTTTAGAGGTTTTGGAGTTTTGGCTGAGAGCCTTGCCACCGGGCTTCTGAATTCTTTTGTGCTTCGGTTCGGTTTGTGGACCAAACTTTGTTTCTCTTCCCTAGAGGGAGGGAGAGGTCTTGTAGACCATCTCTTTGTGGTCGTAGACCACTTTTTGTGGTCGTAGGCCACTTTTTCCATTTGGAGACTAGTTTTCGATTTTTGGAGCCTTCGGCCGCGCGCCCTGTCTCGGGACCGCTTAACGTTCTCTGTTTGGTGTGGTTTTTGAACCACACCTTGTTGCCTCTGCCTAGAGGAACACTGCGGTCCGGGAGACCACTTTTGTGGTGGGAGACCACTTTTGATGCCCGTAGACTAGTTTTTGAGGCTTTCGGCCGCGTGCTTTGCCTCTCGATCTCTCGTCTTGCATCCGTTTTGGTTTGTTTTTGGTACAAACCTTGTTTTCCTTGTTTGGAAGGTGGTACAAGGGTAGGAGACCACTTTTTCTCCTTGGAGACCACTTTTCCTTCTGCTAGCCAGTTTTCTGGTCGGATAACTGGCTTGCTTGGTCTTTAGGCCAAATTTTCTGGTCAGCCACCACACCACTAGCTTTCTTTCATGCCCTGGGCTCTCTCCCACGATGGCCGACCAGTTTGTGTCTTGAAAGACCACTTGAAGTGGTCGGCCGACCACTTTAAGTCGCAGGCTGACCACTTCAAGTGGTCGGCTGCTTTTTGGTACATTTTTGGAGATATTTTTCTCCAGCTGGCATAGCTGGAGGGCATTCGGGCTATCCTCCATAAACGTGTATGGAGGGATTTGTTTGAGGCTTAGCTTCTCCAAGAAGCTTTGCCTTTTAGTTTCTATAAGAGGGAGGCTCCTCCTTCCTCCTCTAGGTTCAGAAATTTAAGGGTTGAGAGTTTGATATAGTCTTGTATCTATACTTCCTTCTTTCCTTCATTTTTGTGCCTTAAAGTGTTGTTTTGTCTTAGTTTAACACACAAACACACACTCAAACACCTTATTTTGGTTGTTGAGGTGCTACGGGGTTGTTTTTGGTGTTCTTGGACCGGTTTAAGCTCAAAGAATTTGCTGGAGTTGCAGTTGTAAAGGAGGTCTTCAAGGGTGAGCATTTGACCTTTAAATCCTCCTTTCTTGCTTAAGCTTTTAGCCATTTTTGCATACATTTTTAAGCTTAAATCTTAACTAGAAAAAGTTCTTTTTTTGCATGCTTAAAATAGTTGTTTAAGGTCACTTTTTCTTTTGGGGTGATTTACCCCCTCTTAGGTGTTATGAGCTTATGTTTCAGAGTAGTGGTATGTTCGATTAGCAAGTATGAATGTAACGGCTGTGTTGCCAAATAAACCAGATACTGATTGTTATGAGCTGTTTCAAAAATGGCAGTGTGCTATTCGAACTGTGTCGTTCAAGTGAATGATACTGTAGATTGAACTGTTCTCATACATGAACGGCAATCGAAATGCTTCCCTGATTATTACCTGCCAGAGCTCGTTTCTGTGTTTCAATGGTTCCTAGGAATCAATGTGATAATGGAACTAGATTTGATGGCTATTCCTAGACACAAATATTAGATTTCGGACTAAAGTTTGGTTTAATCCCAAGGATGTATCATCCGGTTTGAATCTGTATGTAAGCCCATAAGGTTGAGATAACAGGTATGCATCTCGATTCTAATACTGAATTAAACTAGTCTGTCACCCGTGAAGAATAGGAAAGTTCAGGTATGATCAGACAAAGCGATCCGTCGTTTCCCAGCCAATGATTGTCCTGTCGGTTTCAGAACTACTTTACTGTGAGTGAGGAAGATACGAGATCACAAGATATCACCTGTCAGATAGATCAGTTTATGCCACTCACCCGTAAAGTCTGCTTTTTTGTTTATACATTCTTTGCTCGATGCATTGTATGCATCTTACCTATTCATGTTTTTTCTTTTCATTGAGCACGTATTAAGTATTGTTCTTCAGGAATCCGTTCATATTGACTGAACATTTTCTCGCATTTGCATGACGTTTGACCACCTTCCTCCTCTTGCGCTTTGGCACGTGTTGGATACCTTTCCCTCTCTTCCCGTGTGCACCGAGACGTTTCCTTTCCTCTCTCACGTTGATACGCTAGAGGTTACCTTTCCTCTCTGGCGTGTAATACGCTGGAAGTTCTACCTTCTCTTCTGGTGTGTTTAACGCTGATAGTTTACACTTCTTCTTCGCGTTGATACACTGAGAGGTTACTTTTCTTCTCTGCGTGTATACGCTGAAAGTTTACCTTTCTTCTCTCGGTGCTATCGCCTGAGAGGTTTCTTCCCTTTCTTTGTATGTGATACGCTGAGAGTTTCTCTAATTCCATTGTGTGGTAGATACCCTGAGAGGTTTTCCTTCCTCCTTGCGTTGATATCTGAGAATTCCCTTTCTCTCTTGCGTGTATTCACTAGAAAGTTCTCTATCCTCTCTAGGTCCGCTACTCAAGAGGTTTCCCTTTCCTTCTCTCGCGGGAACGCTGAGAGTCTTTCCTCCCTTCTCGTGTGATTCGCTGAAAGGTTGTTGCCTTTCCTCTTGTTGTCAATTGCTTACTGCAACACTTTCCCTTCTTCGAACACGGGGATAACTCCTATGTTATCTTCTTGGTTTGAGCCATATGGACAATACGTTCTAATGTTCGTACCATTTCGACAACGAGATATCCCTTCGTATGCTCCTTTTTGGTTTAAGATTTGGAATACGTTCCAATGCTCTACCATTAAACATGTGGATACGTCCCTATGTTTCTCCTTCTTGGTTAGAGCATTGGAATCGGTTCCCTGATCGTACATTCTAAACACGGATACTCCCTAGTTTCTTCCCTCTTTGGTTTGGCATTTGGAAATAATAAAATAAATAATAAGTACATCGAACACGGGGATCAGTCCCCCCCCATAATGTTTATCCCTCTTTGGTTTGAGCATTGGAATACGTTACCAATCTCGCTCCATTTCGAAACGGTATTTCCCATGTTTCTCCTCTTTGTGTTGGCATTGATTACTTCCAATGCCGTACATTTCGCAAACATTGACTAGTCCCTAGTTTTCTCCTTCATTCCACACAGGCAGTCCTATGTTCTCCTCTTTCCCTTTCTACGTTCACTGTGTTAGAGTTTGTTCTTCCTCACACATTTCAGTGCTTGATTTATCTCACGCCGCGTCGTGTACGCGCAGGGCGTTGTTTTGATCTCTCACGATTCAGCCTGTTTGAGTGTCCTCCTCACACGCTTTAGCGTTTGGAGTTTGCTCAGGTACGTCGAGCACGCTCCTGACTTGGTATTTTGGACTTTGTTTTCCTCTCTTTCTTCCAGGTGTTGGAATATATCCCTTTGCTCTTACTGTACAATTTTTCATTGCGCTATTTGCACTGTGCCTATTGCTTTGCATGCATATTATGCGCTATTTTGCGCTGTGTCATTATTGTTTTCAGCATATTTATGCGACTACTTTTTGCGCGTATTATATTGCCCGCTTATTTGCCTGATCATTACTGCATTGTGCATGCATTTAATCACCTCTTCGCCATTTGCAAGTACTTGCATTGACGCATGATTTTATCGTGTTGTTAGCGCGCGCACTGTTATGCATTACATAGTATCATTCCCCTACTCTTGCGCACGTACTTGCACTTGATATCTCCATTGCGTATTATTTGCACACTTATAGCATTATGCTTATCCGATTGTTATGCGTCACACTAGGTGCATCGCTTTGACATCCCTTCCGACTGCTAGCTACTTAAGTTGCATGTCTTGCATCCTTCCGATGTATATCGTGATACTAGTGCATTGTTTTGATCCTTCCGCATTGTTATGCTTCACCTTAGTTCATTGTTTTATCCTCCCATGTTATGCGTCACACTTAGTTGCATGTGTTTGATCCTTCTGAACCCCCCCCACCCCCTTCTTATGCGTACACTTAGGTTGCTTGTCATGCAACTCCCACTTGCAATGTTACACACTTGCACTTGCATTGCATGCATGTTTCTATATATTGTACATGTTGAGTTTTTTCTTTTGCGGCACTAATATTGTATGTACGTTAATTGAAGCTGCGACCAGACGAACCAGACAGATTGATCTTCTCTGCGTGAGACGTAGTGACGAATTGTTAATTCTCTTACATCCTGTCTGCGCAATTAGTTTGTTTCTTATTCGTTGCTTAACTGTTGCATTAGTGTATAATTTGCTTCGTACAACTTTCTTTGCAATTATCATAAGTTATGTTCCGCTTGTCATGCTCATTTGCATCTTGCCCCAGCTGCGGCACATCTCTTTCATTATTTGCATTGTCTAGTCTCGCATGTTAAAAATGGGTCGTCTCTGCACATTCACCCGTCACATTATGACTTCGATTTTTTCAAAGGCCTGCTAACACCCCATTTGACACCTTAAGACCGACTACCGTGAGCGCCCTCGTGATGTGCACGTTGTCGCGTTAGAGCTTTTGGAAGTTGCTGAGACCTTCCACCGGCTTCTGAATCCTTTTGGCTTCGGCGTTTTCGGACCAAACTTTGTTTTCTTACCTAGAGGGAGCGAGAGGTCTTGTAGACCATCCTTTTGTTGTAGACCATTTTTGTGGTGAGCATTTTCATTTGGAAGACTAGTTTCATTTTGGAGCTTCGGCCGCGCGCCCTGTCTCGGGCCGCTTAATTCTCTGTTTGTTTTGTTTTATGAACCAACCTTGTTGTCTGCCTAGCCTGCGTCGGGAGATCCACTTTTGTGGTAGAGACCACTTTGCATGCCGTAGATATAGTTTTTTGAGGCTTCGCCGCTGCTTTGCCTCATCTTCGTTGCATCTTTATGTTTGTTTTGTACAAACCTTGTTTGCCATTTTTGGAAGGTGGTACAAGGGTAGGAACCATTTTTCTCCTTGGAGACCTTTCTTCTCTAGCAGTTCTGTCGCGATACTGCTTGCTTACTCTTTAGGCAAATTTTTGTCAGCCACCACACACTAGCTTTCTTCATGCCTTGGGCTCTCTCCCCGTGCCCAGTATGTGTTGAAAGACCATTGAATGATGGCGACCATTTAAGTCGAGCTACACTTCAAGGTGGTCGGCTGCTTTATTCGTACATTTTGCATATTTTTCTCCGCTGCATAGCTGGGGGCATTCGCTATCTCCAAACTGTTGAGGATTTGTTTGAGGCTTGCTTCTCCAAAGCTTGTTTTTTCTATAGGGTGAGCTCCTCCTTCTTCTCAGCGTTCAGAATTTAAGTTGAGAGTTTGAAATAGACTTGTATCTATACTTCTTTTGCCCTATTTTGTCCTAAAGTGTTGTTTGCTTAGTTTAACACGACAAACACAATAAACGCTTATTTGGCTTGTTGAGTCTACGGGGGTTTTGGTTCTGGACCAGTTTAAGCTCAAGAATCAGCTGGAGTTGCAGTTGAAAGGAGTCTTCAAGGGTGAGCATTGACCTTAAATCCTCCTTCTGCTTTAGCTTTTAGCATTTCATAACATTTTAAGCTAAATCTTAAACTAGAAAATTTTTCTTTGCATGCCTTAAAACTAGTTTTAGTCACTTTTTCTTTGGGTGATTTACCCTCTTAGCCTTGTTAGGCTTATTTGAGCATCCTTTAGGCTCTTGTGAAGCTTTGATACCTTTCTACCCACTGAAATCCAGAGGATTTTTATGGTGAAGTGGTTTGGTGTCTCAATAGGAAGGGTCACCCCTCTCTGTATTTTTACTTGCTCCATTACCTCATGTTTGAGCACTTGTTAGCTTATGTTTGCATACTTAGCTTTATGTGGTTTTTTGTAGCATACCACTATTTTCTGTTTGTCACTCCATCATGTTAATACACTTGTGGTAAATACACAAATACTTTATGTACTTATTGAAATAGCATGTCATTCTAACTTGTTTTCTCCATTTCAGCATTAATTAGGTATGTTTATCCATGTCATAACCTAGTCTGTTGGTTTGGTTAGTTGGCCTTGCATGCTCTGCACTTGTAGTCAGGAGCATCAAAAGCAAATACCAACCAAACAAATAGTGTTATGAAGGCAATGACACACCATTACATCGCTGAAATGGAAAGAAAACAAGTTGATGACATGCTATTCTAAAGCACAATAAAGCTAGTTATGTGATATTCATACAAAGTGTATTAACATCATGACGACCAAACAAGCAAATATGGATGCCTCAACAAAAAAACCACAAAATACAGCTAGTATGGCAACATAGCTTAAACAAAGGTGCTCACATGAGCAATATGAACAAGTAAACACAATACAAGGAGAGGGATTGACCCTTCCTATTTGAACACAAACACTTCCACCAATAAAAATCCTCTGGATTTCATGTAGAAGTCATGCAGCTTCAACAAAGAGCCTAAAGGGTGGCTGCAATACGAACTAACAG
>NW_021025455.1:1253217-1283007 GCF_004153795.1 Camellia sinensis | reverse complement strand
ATTTTTATTTTTCTTTTAGCGACTAAATTATTTTAGTTGCCAAAACTATCTATACAGCGACTAAAATATTTTTTTAGTCGCCAATTGTGGCTAATTTAGCGACTAATTTTTTTTTAGTCGCCAATTGTGAGATTTTTAGCAACTAATTTTTTTTTTAGTCGCCAAAAATTAATATACCCCGACTAAAAAAATTTAGTAGCTAAATATTGTACTTTTACCGACTAACATAATTTTTGGTCGCCAATTCCACTACTTTTGGCAACCAAAATATTTTTAGTCGGCAAAAGTGGTCGCCAATTGTGTATTTTCTTGTAGTGTGAGTATGTTTAAGTAATTATATTTATTCTTCCCTTTTTCTTTTCCCATAATAAATTCATAATTGAAATATTATCTTAATGCTAGCTTCTTATTTTCGAGCCATGGTTATAAAAGTTTAAGTTGTTATATATATTTTTCACGGTAGGATATTAGTAAGTTAGTAAAGTTAGCACCTAAATATTTGTAGGGATCACTTAGGTTACAGCTCCGGTCAAGATCATGTTAGCTTGTTACATAAGGGCATTTTGCAGGTCAATCCACTTCAGGTTGAGCCTCTGTGTATGATCAATACTGATCAATTACTATGCAGCAGCTTCTTTAATATTTCCATTTTGGCTACACATACTTTTATTGATCCAATTGTAAGATAGGTATTATCACAGTGTCAGGGATGATCTTGAATGAACCCAATAATTTTTCTTGGGGGCCCATTATATGTAAATGTTATAATAATAGAATCCTCAGTTTGGAAGAGACCATTCAAAGTGGGTATTTGGGAAGTGAGTTTTTTTTTAGGTTTTTTTAGTTGTAGAATATTATTAGAGAAATTTTTTTTTGTATTTGGAAAGATAGTTGGATTTTTTGTGATTGGATGTGATATTTGTGAGAGAAAAAGTTAAATGATTATGGGATTTAATGTGATATTTTATTTGAATTTGTTTTTTTTTATTTGTAAAACATTTGTCTTATAGTAAAAAAAAAACCAAAAAAACCCCAAAACTAGGTTCCCAAACAGCTAAATAGAGAACCCAAAATCTACAACCCAGAGGTTCATTGCCCCCATTCACCCTACCTTGTTGGGTCTACCACCTGAAATGCCTTCATTCCGGGAAGTACGCCAAGGGTGAGCCGGGATCCTCTCCAGCAAATTTGTTTTTTTTATCCAATTATCATTCAATACTTGATTCAAAAGTTATAATTTAACAGTTAGTTGTTATTATATATTGTGACATTTGAATAAATACTGGAAGATAACTGGACAAAAAAAGTACCTGAGAAGATCCACTTTCGCCAAGGGGTATCAGGCCACATGAAATATACCAAGGAAAAAGATATTCGTTAGTCTAACAGCTTCTCTCAAGTTCATACTGCTTTGATTCGTGAAATTTGTTACGGGTCTTATTTTGATAATCTAAATAATTTATGGGTAAATTATAATTTGCATCCCTGTACTTTATATCAAATCTCAATCTTTGATCACATTGATCACATTTATTTAGAAGTTGTGATTAAAAAAATTATATATAATCACACTTATTTAGAAGGTGAGATTAAAATATATATATATAATCACACTTAATTAAAAAGTGACATAAAAAATAAATATTATCACACTTAATCAAATTAAGTGTGATTAAAATATCAATCTAATTTTTTTTATCACACTTCTAATAAAAGTGAGATATTTTCATTTTGTTAAAGTGTGATCTTTAACTGTTTTTGTAGTAGTGATTCCTTATTAATAATTTTTTAATTGTCGAAAAAAAAAATTCTCACCAAAACTTTCAAAAATTTTGGTGAGAAAACTTATTTTTTTTCTCACCTAAAAGTAAGTATTTATTGACGGAAATAAATTTCGTCACCTATTATTTTTCTTTTATTATTATACGTGACAAAATTTATAATTCCTCATGGATTATTCTTATTTAATGACGAAATTTGTTTTCTTCATTAATTTTTGTCACCGTACCAAAATAGAGAATAAGAGAAAGAGACACCAGAAAAAGAGCAAAGAGAAACCATGTACCAAATCATCGAGCGAAGAAGATGTGGCGGTTACCGGAAAGGCTACTATTGGCGGTGACGATCGTCAAGACTAATAGAGGCAACAATGGCAATCGGCGTAGTGGAGGAGCAAGAGGTAAGAAAAATTAATACCCTATTTTGATAGAGAGAGAGAGAGAGAGAGAGAGAGAGAGAGAGAGATGATAAACAGAAAAAGGGTAAAAAAAATTAATACCCTTTTTTTTTTATTGCCGCTCAATATATCAAAAATTTTCCACCAAAATTGGTGACAATATTATTTCCTCACCAAAAGATATCAGAAATATTAAAACGTTTTGGTGACGAAAATATATTCATCACAAATAATTTTATAATTAGTGACAAATTTTTTTGTCACCAAAAGTCTCAAAATTTTGGAGCCATCCAAAAAAAATAGCGGGAAAATTTTTGGTGACGAAACTAAATTTTTCCTCACTTAAAATGAAGTATTTATTGACGAAAATAAATTTTGTCACCTATCATTTTTATTTTTTTATTATATGTGACAAAATTTATAAATTCCTCACGAATTATTTTCATTTAGTGACGAATTTTATTTTCTTCACTTGTTTTCGTCACCATAGGTTACTTTTGTTGGCAGACAGGTTGGCTGGCCTTGCACATGGCCAGCCTGTTCCTTCACAAAATTGGTCGTCCACCTTTGTGACTTGTCGGTTGGCAAGCTGTGTTGCTAGTTGGCTTCACATGGAAAAGAGATCACTCCTCACACGGGGTGATCTCCAACAGTCCACTAGTAGAACCTTTAAAATATGAGCTGCTATAATTTATTGGAAAAATAAAAATACAGTTTTAAAAAAAATTATATATACATTTTGTATTAATATCATTTTTCGTATAATAATCACAAAACTTATGGCATAAATAAAATGGATTTGGCATTGATGATTGGCAGAAAATGAGTTAGCATAATTGTTTGAGTAAGCTAAAAGCAAATTGGTCCAAGCACATAGACTTAAGGAAAAGTTTTGAAATATTTATAAAATACGTTTTTTTAAGTACCTCACAGCACCACCCCTCTCCCGTAAAGTATTCATTGCCAGTAGTGACATAATTTCATCTCAAATTGATCAGGGTCATGCATTTAAATGAGTTTAAGCCATCTGCGCAAATTGATGGTACAAATCAATTTGCTGCTTTTGAAAATATTGACAATAAAAATGTTGACAATATTGACAATATTCATAATTTTATCTCAAATTGATAGTTATTAATTATATGAGAAATAATTTCTTATTGAAAATGTTACGAAAGGCTGATTTTGAGTCAATAAAAATGAAGATTTCTTCCAAAAGATGAGTACTGCCAATGAAAATTCAATGAAAATTTCTTTTAAATCTTATAATTTGAAAGATGGTGTCTACTAGTAAAACCTTTAACATATGAAATGCTATAATGTATTGTGAAAATAACAATACAGTTTCGTATAATAATTACAAAACTTATGGCATAAAATAAAATGGATTTGGCATTGATGGTGGGCAAAAAAGAAAAGTTAGCATAGTTGGTTAAGCTAGTCAAAAGCAGCGTAATTGGTCCAAGCACGTTTTCTTAAGGAAGAGTTTGAAAATATCTATTTATAAAATTATGCGTTTGTAGAT
The DNA here is from genome assembly GCF_004153795.1 of Camellia sinensis. Lineage (NCBI taxonomy): Eukaryota > Viridiplantae > Streptophyta > Magnoliopsida > Ericales > Theaceae > Camellia > Camellia sinensis. The sequence goes on along the minus strand of NW_021025455.1, from coordinate 1,279,306 downwards.
TTTAAGATCCTTCCACCACCACCTCCCGTGACGTATTCACTGCCTTTGTCTCAAATTGATCAGGGTCATTCATTTAAATGGGTCTCGGCCATCTGCACAAATTGATGGTACAAATCACTTCATGGCATGAAATAATTTTTGTTCCTTTTTTCATCGCCTCTATGAGCTATATGATTACATGGGATTCAATCTTAAATACAAAATATTAGAGTTTGGCCAAGTGATCTAGTAGTTGTGGTGAAGGTTATATTAGGAGTTTGAATTAATAGAACAGTGGCAAACTCTTTCAATTGTAATCTAATTATATTAACATACTAATACTATCTTTGTCAAGAAAAATTCCTAAATACAAGCATTCTATGGTGGTGTTTGGTACAGTTTATTATAAATTAAAAATTAACAATCATAAAGTACAAGCTAAAATCACTTCTTTGCTAACTTCTAAATTAAGGTTTTTTTTTTTTTTTTAAATTTAAACTCTCAAATTAAAATAATGAGTAAATTACAAATATACTCCCTAAGATTTGATTAAAATACACATCGTCCCTTGTGGTTCTGGAAATTACATTCCACCCTCTAAGGTTTCTAATTTCATAACAAATTATCCATTTTAATAATAAATCATAAAGTCAATTAACAGTTTTTAATGATGTTAGAAATATGTTTCAATTAATAATTTAACTAATTTTATTATTGTATATGAGAGTAATTATGAATTTTATTTTTTTAACTAATTATGTTAAATAAAAAATTCTAACAATAGAATATTTATAATTTTTCAAATCACAAAAAATAATTTATATTTAAAACAAACCTCAAAGAGTTTATTTGTAATTTACCCTCGATAAACTATAAACAAGTCATTTAAATGGGAACAATCCCCTGTATATGACTTTCGAGAAACACCAAACAGGGGTGGGATTTACATTAAACACAAATTAAACTTGCACCCTATATGAAATTATAACATGTTTTCCAATATCAATGTCACGCCCCAATATTTTAATTAATCGGAAACATTACCCAAGCCTGTAATTTAGGTCCATTTTTTTTTATATATCTATTACCCTTGAGTAATAGAAATACAATAATACATGTTCTCTCTCTCATTGAAAACAACAATGCAATAATACATGCTAAGCTTCTGCCGCGAAGCTACAAATAAATAATTACAAACCACATGATACATTTTTCATTCATTTAGCATCTATGCTAAAATTATACACATAAGGTACATGGAATCCATACTCTTCAACTAATGAATCCGAAATTCTCTTCCTGAAAAAGAATAAAACAAGGGATGAGCACTATTGCCCCGTAGGAATCTCATAGGTCTACAACAATAGCTAACACATAGATAGAAATGATCATGCATGCACAGTGATACCATATAGTAAGATGGCATTTTGTAAGTTCAAAATATTATACAAAAAGTATCTTTTCTTAAAATTTCACTTGAACCTTTAAGAAAACTCCCTGCCATAAATGTAGTCTCTCATCATTAGGGAGCCATAGATTCTCTTTGAAAACAAGTACACTTAAGGAAGAACATCATCTTAAATTTATCAACCCAATTCCAAATTATTCCTCATTTCGTTTCCATTTTAATATTCCACATTTCATTTCCATTCTAATATTACACATTTCATTTCCATTTCCAATTACCATACTCCATAACATCAAAATCCAAAGGATTAGAGTTCAACATAACACAAGAATCACAAACCCTTTTTTAATTCAATTTCCCAATTACTTACAAAACAAAACTCATAATCTTCCCTTTTGTCACAAGCAATCCATTGAGTTCATCATCACTAGCCCCTAATCCAATTACCCACATGATGCCAATTTCAACCCTGAATCCATTTTCCTTCAGTTCATTTTCAATTCCTTTATTCTTCTCAATTCATGAGTCAATTTCGTTATTTCACAACAATCAAACTAAGACTACAACTTAGTGGTTTTCTCAATCATACAAAATACACATAAACACTTCAAACTTTGCCATTTTATGGATATTTCGCCCAAAGGAATCGGCACCCATTTAGATATAAAATTTCGACTCTTTCATCCAGGACAATCCGGCCAACTTGCTTTAAATGGAGTCCATCCCCTTTCTCCTCCCAAACAAATATACATATACAATGTATTTACAAGCATAATCATATATGGAGTGCATCCCTTTTCTTCTCCCAATAAATATACATATACAATGTATTTATAAACATAATCACATATGGAGTACATCCCCTTTCTTCTCCCAATAAATATACATATACAATGTATTTATAAACAAGGTCATATTTAATGACACCAACAATAGATTAGCATTAAATAGCCTAATCCTCATACAATTTCTACAACAATTATGACTATCCTCCACCGATAGCCCAATATATTTATATCTAAACCGATAAATAAATTCCTTTAACGATACGCTTTTCCAAAATCTCATATGGGAGTGATAATGCATATCAAGCTCCACCATCATCATTAATAATCCTCCGATTTCACATTTACAATGACAATTTCAATTATTTATACAAATGACAATTTGATCCAATTAAGGCAAACTCCCTTTATATCAACCCAAACTCAATACAACCCAACACAACTCAACTTAATTCAACATAATTCAAGACTATTCAACATGATTCAATTCAACGCCACTAAATGTAATTCAACATAACTCAAGGTGAACTCTTAAATCCCCATTTCATCATTTCATCCCAAGTCTCATGCCATCCATATCATTAATAAATCTTTTTCCCAAATTTAATTTCATATTGTAGCATGATTTACAATATCCATAACGAAGGTTCATTCGCTAATTTTTAACATAATTTTCAAACACTTCCAAAATTCAATTAAACTGGTATATATGTAATTCAATACCTCAATTTCATGATTCTACTTTCAATTTAGGGAAAATCATTACTTATCACCATGAATCAACTTAGGATTTTCAAGAAAAATCAAGAATTTCAAGAACAATTGAAACTTCTCACACCACTACTTTTAATTACAATTTTCCCCTTGATTATACACCTAAGGTTCATAATCCACAAGCTTAACCCAGCAATTGAACCCCAACACTTCAAATCCTAAACCCCCAATTTCCATGACATAACACTATATGGTCAAAAATGAAGATTTTGTATTTATATAATCAAAATATCACAAATCTATCTATAAATGCAAGTATTGAAGAAGAACTAGGACCCCTACCTCAAGAATCGAGCAAAAGAGCAAAGCTTTGAGAAAAATCCTTCACAAATCCGAACTTCAATCGGTAGGAAGATGAGATCTTCATGTGTTCTTCACTTTTTGGTAAGAGATCTTGGCCAAATCTTTGATGAATGGAAGGTATTTAGGTCAAGAGATCAAGGGTTTTCGGACCTAGGGTGAGAGGAAGGAAGAGAGAAAAGAAAAATGGAGAGAATGATCTAAAAAATCACTTTTTAAATTGCTGAATTCGCGCAGTCCGCTCGAGCGTCTCTTTTCCCGCTCGAGCATACCTGCTTCCAGCACAGGTACTAAAACTTCAAACGGGTATAACTCTCGTTCTTGTGTCCAAATCGAAGCCCCGGAGACAAGCTTTCCAATGGTTCTAGCCTCACACCCAAATTCAAAGTGTGAAAAAAAGAAAAGGACAAAAGAGTGACGGTTGTTTGTAAGAAGATTATCTGAATTAAAACTTTTTGATCCAATCTTACTTTGCCATCATGTTACCACTTCAATCAATGTCCCAAAATAAAATAGGGAGGCTCCAAACATAATAATAAAAGGTCAAAAACAATGCCACTAGTCTCAGAAATTCAAACTCAACCAGGCAGACCGCTCGAGCGCCCAATCTTGCGCTCGAACGCGTAGACCAACAAAACCAGCCGCTCGAGCAGGAATTCACAACTCTCAGAATCTCGGACAGACTGCAAAAGTACTGGAAGCCTCACAAGTCCGCTTGAGCGTCAACTCCCCTGCTCGAGCAGAGGGAAAAATTCTGGATTGCTACAATCTTCCCTCCTTAAGAAATTTCGTCACCGAAATTGCATCCATTCTCAAAACCATAAAAAAAAGCATAGCAACAAACCCCAATCTAATAACAAGGCATGACAGCAACAATATATATATACCTATCAATCCTTAACATCATTCAATTACACCTCATATCAATTTTAAACCCAAAAGTACAAAGTGTTACAATCTCTCCACCTTAGGAAATTCCGTCCTCGAAATTTAGAGAAATCGATAAAGTGTGATTTAAAATAGTGATTTAAAAATAGAGATTAGCTTGTCTCCAACTATAAAGTGTACTGAATCGTGTTGTTTAGCCCTATGGGACTCACCGCGGATTTCGTCTCAATAATTCGAACTGTTTATTTAGTAGACCACAACGTATAGATTATCCATGAAAAAAATCAGTTCGATTCAATAATTGTAACCACGTTAGTTTATCACATTTTCCTGACAAAAAATAAATGATTTAGTTTTAAAATAATATTTGTCGTTCATTGTTTTGCAAATAAATGTCATAAAATAACATAGTTATACGTATCGGATCCACCTGATTTTTTTATTTTTATATTTTTATTATTTTTATGGATGATCTACACGTTATGGTTTAAAATAATACAGTCTAGTTCACTTTGTAGACTGGTGACAACCAACTGACCTAAAAAAAAAATTATACATTTTTATGATAATATTATGTATTTTTTTTTAATAAAGTTACATATTTTGTGATTTAAAAATTCTTTGATAAAAAAGTGCGTAACATTACCATAAAATATGGGGTAAATTATTTGTAAGTCCTATTTGGAAGACTTATATAAGATATAATCCTATGAAAAACTTATAACTCAATAGGTCCTGTGGTTTTTATTGTGGACACATCTACCTCCAATCTTAATTAATTAATAACCTGATTAATGATAATGTCATATACGAGAAATCTAATGTTATCATAAATTGTGATCATATCTATATGGCTAGAAATTTGAAATTCAAAATAACCTAATTAATGGCAATACCATATATGGAAAATCCAATGTTACCATAGATTGTGATCATATCTATATAGTTGGAAATTTAAAATTCAAAAAATAAATGTAACATGTAACACCTCAAACCCAATGTGACATTCCCAAATCCAACGTGACATTCCCATATACTTCTGAAATTCAAAATAACTTGATTAATGACAATACCATATATTGGAAATCCAATGTTACCATAGATTGTGATCATATCTATATGGTTAGAAATTTGAAATTCAAAATATAAATATAACATGTAACATCCCAAACCTAATGTGACATTTTCAAACCCAACGTGACATTCTCATATACTTCTCATCCCAAATTCAACGTAAATGTAACATGTAACATCTCAAACCCACCGTGACATTTCCATATGCTTCTTATCCCAAACCCAATGTGACATTCCAATACTCCACCGTTGAATTATGAATAATGTAACGTCCTAAATATAACATGTAATATCCCAAACCCAATGTGACATGCTCATACTCCACCGTTGTTTACATTTTAAATTTTCAATTAACGACTGTAACCTCCTAAATCTAACATGTAGGGTTACTCACGGGTCGAGTTTGGGATGGGTTTATAGAAATCTATCCCCGCCCTGTATCATATTGAGGGCGGGGTAAATTGGGGGGTGATGGAATAGGAGCGGGTGCTGGACAGGAGACGAGTTAATTTTTTAAGTTAAAAAATAAAAATATTAATAAAAATGATTGATAATATAGAATATTATGAATAATAATTTATACTTTAATGAAAAATATAGTATATAAGATAGAAAATAAATGAATAAAAATTAATATTAAGTATAATATTTTAGTATTTTTACTTCGTTATAATGAAAAATAAATAAATTTATATTATATACTTATAAATATATTTAATAAACATAATCAGGGCAGGGTTCAGTTGGAATGGGGCGGGGGAAGCAAAATTCGTCCCCATCCCGTTTCCCTTAATGGGTAAACTACCAATAGGTCCTAATAGTTGGACTTAATTCACATCAACTCCTATTGAAAATAAGTCTTGGTAAAATTGTCGCTAAAAATAATTTTTTGTGACCATTTTTTATATGTCTCTAAAAATCGACAATTAGTGACTTTTTTTGTCATGATTTTTATAAATTGTCGCTAAAACTTACAATTAGTGACTTTTTTTATGACAATTTTTTCTCATAGGACCTATTAACAATAAGTCCACTTATTAAGATCTACACGTAACCCCTTTCTTAATTAGGGCGGAGGAAATCCATGCAGGCTGGTGCGGGGCAGGGAAAAATTATCATCCCGATGTAACATTCTAAACCAAACATGACATATGAGAGAGAGAGAGAACAAAACGTACAATAATGGAACAAAGTAGAAATATAATAATCCACTAATACAATTGATTTACACAATATAGGATCTCATGGAATACATTCCTATCTAAATAAGACTTGAGATTTCATAAGAAATTTCACAGAATTTCACACTAAACAAGTTTCCATAATAGGACTTATAAATAATTATTCCTAAAATATATAACTTCGTTTCTAAATAAAAAATCATCTTAACTCTATTAAAGTATTATGCAATATTTATCACAAAAATATATAACATGTATTACAAAAATGAATAACATAATAGGAGTGCGTATCGAAATAATTTCTTAATCAAAATGTTACGAAAGGCTGATTTTGAGTTAATAAAAATGAAGATTTCTTCCAAAATATTGGTACCGCCAATGAAAATTCAATGAAAATTTCTTTTAAATCTTATAATTCGAAAGATGGTGTCCACTAGTAGAACCTTTAAAATTGAGATGCTATAATTTATTGGGAAAATAACAACACAGTGTAAAATAAATAAATAAAAATTTAATTACAAATTAGTGATAAAATTTATAAATTTTAATAACTAAAATTTAATTTTTTTTACGAATTTGTAATCATTTTTAAAAGTTACCACTAATTTTTAATTGAAAAAATTACAAATCATAGATACTTTTTCAAAATAATTACATATTCAAAAAAAAAATTATAAACTTAATTATTAAAATTTATTAATGATTTGTATTTTTTTTTTCTTTCAAACTTGCTCTGATTTATTATTTTCCATTTTAATTTTTCCTAATTTATTTGATGTTTCCGCGTATCTATGACTGTAAGTATGGATGGCAATTTGAACCCAACCCGACCGAGACCTGACCCCCCGACCTTGATTAGAACGGTTTTTTCTCAAAAAAAATACCCCCGATGAGCCAATGATGGTATTCGAAAATGAATCCCTGACAAATTCGGGTCGGAGAGGGTGATACGTTCCTCGTCCCTGTCCCCGTCCCTGTCCCCGATGTGAAATTTAGACCACCTCTCATCTCTATAAACCAAACCCTAAAACACAGTTATTCGACCACCTCTCATCTCTCTCTCGATTTTCTCTCTCTCTCTCTCTTTCTTTCTCTCTCTAAAACCCTCTCTCACCACCAATCTCCCTCCTTTTGTTGTCCTTCTCTCTCTCTTCCTTCGCTATCCTCATCTCCTTTCTCTCATTACCGCTAATCTCAGAGTGATCGGACGTCGTGAAGAAGACTCCATCGACACCAAACTCGCATTTGCCAATCTCTTCGGGGTCGCTGTCTGGTTTATCTTCGTCACTGTCTAGTTCATCTCCGGCCACCCGTCTGGTTCATCTCTGGTTCTTTTTCCAGTCAGATCTATGTTTTTTTTAACAGATCTAAGGATACTGAGTTCGAATCTAAGGATTCGTGTTTTTTTACAAACATTTTATCTGAGTTCGGTCTATCTGTGTAATGATCTGTGGAGTGAGATCAATTTTTGTACATTTTACAAATATTTTTTTTGAAGGCATTTAATGTTGTTGTTGTAGTAGTAGTAGTATATACATATCTCTCTCTCTCTCTCATCTCTATTTAGTGTTAGATCATATGACTGAAGAATGAGTACAACCTCTATGTGTGTATGTGAATGTATGTATCTTTCTTTGTATATATGTTCTTCCCTCTGTGTGTGTAGTGTTAGATCAAGATTGGATTGTGTATATCTATGTATTTATTGTTAGAACCGACAAAGGTGTATGTGTGTAAATTAAATGTGTAAATAAAATAAACAACAAAATAAATTAATTCAAAAAATAATTTAAAAATTAAATTCTGAATTAAATGCTTACAAAAATTAAAGTCGAGGCTTGTGTTGGACACAATCTCCTTAAAGTAGATTTCGCCCTCGCTTCGGTGCTTCGAGTTGTAACGGCGTCTACTTCCAGGATGTAACGACTAACACTTGAATTTTGCAACACTACAAAATCAAGCCTTGTAAACCAAAATTATGTTGCAACTCTTTCTTTTTCTTTCCTAAAATTAAATGCAGGAAAAAAAAATGCAGAAAGACAAGAGGACGACTTGAAGGAGAAATCAAGAAATGATCTCAAAAACTGAATGCCAAGAATTGCTGGATGGCCAACTATTTATAGAAGTGGAAGTGGCTTTTCCGAATAGGTGCCAACAGATATGAACCTGTTTGGACAGATTCAATAACCAAAAATTTTGTTTGGACTGTTTGAACTCATACAGATCTGTTCAAACTGTTTTGAACAAATACAGATCTGTCCGGTTTAGGAATGAACAGGTATGAACCTATTCGGTGGAAAAAAACTGGACCAAATTTCTTTTGAATTTTGAAAAAAAAAATAAAAATAAATAAATAAATAAAATACAAAAGTTTTTGGCCCAAAAAAATAAGTACTGGGCCGGACAAGCCCAACTTAATCTGCCCGGATGGCAGTGCGCGTGTGTGGTTTTTAGTTTTGGGTCTAGCCCACTATACCTATAACCTCACCCTTCCACAAACTTGGGTACCCCTTGGGGCCCATCCTAAGTATCTCAAGCTAAGGTATATAAACCCCAACAATTCTTCAAGCCTTTCCAATGTGGGATAAGCACATTTCACAAATATGTAGGAAACTCACTAAAAAACTAGTTCCACGAACCCGAAAACGCGCAATGAATTTTCATTCATCCGGAAATGGTTTTGAGCAACCAAACGCACAGTTTTATTCACTACGCGACATTAAACATGAATCCAATAAAAAACGTTTAATAAAATGCTCGGGTCACACCTTAATTAATGCTCAAAGTTAGCAAAAAAATAAGATTTTTTCCAAAACTATTCCAAAGCCATTTTCCAACATCTTTGTATATTTGTTCTTCTCTCTGCCTCAAAAAACAAAAAAAAAAAACAAAAAAAATGAGTCAGAGATTTTTCGAGGTCGGGGAAACCCGATTCTCCTTTGGGGGGGCGGGGTGGGACGGGGGGGTGATGGATTCCTCGTCGGAAATCAAGGACAAAAATGAGAAGTTTTTTATATTCAGAAATCAAAAATGAAGAATGTAATCATCGACCCCGTCCCGGGCCATTCTCATTCCTACCTGTAAGCCATATATGGTATTCACTTAGGCCTCATTTGGGAACAGACTAATTTAGTAACTTTTTGACTATTTGGTTAAAATATGAGCTAAAAAAATTAGTATGTTTGGGATGATTTTTTGACTTTTTACGAAAAGATGTGCAAAAAGTAGAGAAAAAAGAGAATTTTTGATTTTTTGGTATAGATTGTTGGCTTTCTTATTTTTTTAATGACTTTTTGACTTTTTAATTAAAAAAAATATTTGCCAAACGAGACCTAAGAAACGATTCTGATTTTTGCAATCCATTTTCCTCGAAGTTTGAACAATGGACCCCATTCTTTTTTTCTTTTTCTTTTTTTCCTTCTTTTTTTCTTTTTTAATTGAAATTTTCGTTTAGGACTCCCAAAGTAGGAGGTTCGCACGTTGTGCGTACGTTCCTTAGCAACTATTTATTGTAAGTCTTTCTTGACAAGTGTTAGCACACATGGTCACTATTTACTGCATGGTGGAGAAAGACTTTTTTTTTTTGAGCAGACATGGTGGAGAAAGACTTGAGTGAAACGGTTTATTATATGGGATGAATTATAAATATAATTTTTGAGATTTATTTAAATTATAAATTATTTTTTATAGTTTTAAAAATTATATTATGCCTTTTAAGATTTTTAATTTTATAATAAAAATGTCATTTTATTAATAAATCATCAAGTTAATTAATAATTTTTTAATAATGTTAAATTTTTATTTTAATTAATAATTTAGATAATTTTATTATTGTATAGGTGAACAGTTAAAAATTTTACTTTTTCAATTAATTCTGTTAAGTAAAAAACTATAACAGGGAGGTATTTGTAATTTTTTCAAAATATAGAGGGCAATTCGTATTTTAAGTAAATGTGAGGAGGTGTATTTGCAATTTACCCTATTATATATTATAAAAAAAAAAAAAGAGGAGAAATTTACGAAACAATAATGTTAGATTTAAGAGGAGAATTGCTTTTAGTCTAAAATCTAGATTAGAGAGGGTTGTTTGGACCCGTGAGATTCACTACGGATTCCGTTTCAATGATTTGAATTGTTTATTTTGTAGGGCACTTTGTGTATTTCATTTACAAATAAAAATAAAAATTAAGTCGACCCGATAACTGTATTGTTCAATTTATTGTGTTTTTTACTAAAAAAATGGACGACAATTATGTTTTTAAAAAAAAAATTATACATTTTTTTATGATTCAAAAAATAAATTGAACAAGTAGCAATTATCGACTTAATTTAATTTTTTTTGTGAAATACACGAAGTGCTAGACAAAATAAACGATTCGAATTATCGAAACGTGACCTGTGATGAACCTCACAAGCCCAAACAATCCACTCCAGTCCAGTCTAGATTCAGGCAAAGTGATGATGAAATGGGGATTACTTTATTTAAATTATAGATTTGAATAAAAATTTTAAAAGTAAAAAAAAAATTATATTTCATTAACAATACACAGACTTTAACACGTTTTCATCTAATTAAAAACGGATGGGCTGGGGAGTGGATCCCCTAATTGTTTGGACCTAAATTCCAATGCATCGTTGGGGTTTCATGTAGAAGATATTGGGCCATTTTTCATGTTGGAGAAAAACCCGTTTGCTGACCCAATTGGGTCATGTCATGTCCTGTCCGTCTGGAGGATAGAGTAGAATTAGAAAACTGACAAAAGTGATATATATCTATCTATTTATAATTTTTATTATTAAAAGAAACAACTTTTTTTTTTAAAGCCGTAAAGTCATTACTTTAGAGTTTTTTTCCAATTTTTTATAAAATGATTTTAATTTTTTGAAACTTACATCAGTTTGTAATTAAGGATAAAATGACAAATTAAAACCAATCAATTCCATTTTTCCACTCCTTACATTTCCAAATTCCTGTGCAATTTTAGGCGAAGTCTCTTTTGATAATGCCCCTACAGACATGTGATTGGTTGTAAAGGCCCTTTGATGATGAGGAGGGTTGTGAGGCTTATGCAAAGATGGGTGACAAAGCCCTAGATGGATTCACCATCACATTAGAAAATTCTGGCAGGGGTGGTCACTGAAGTCAAAACTATTCAATGTCCAGAACTTTTTTATTTTATTTTCGTTTCCTTTTTTCGTTTTGTTTGGGGGGCAGGGAAAGACTATTCAATAAAATTGTAATGTTAGGCATCGTTTGGCATTCGCTTATTGTAGTCTAAAAGTTAAAAAGTTATTAAAAAAGAAAGTCTATAACCTATACAAAAAAGTCAAAGATTCTATTTTCTCTTTACTTTTTATATATCTTTTCGTAAAAAATCAAAAAGTTATTTCAAACATACTAATTTTTTTTACTTCATATTTTAGCCAAAAAAAATCAAAAAGTTACTAAAAAAACTTGTTCCCAAACGAGGCCTTATACTTCTCTTGTAAGTTTGTGAAGTAGTTATCTAAAGTATATATCTATTGCTTATCTTACACTGTAATTGTAATATTGTTAGTTATATTTTTATTTTCTTTGTTAAAAAATTTCATTATGTAATTAGGTTCTTTGAAAAAAAAGAAAAAGAAAAGAAAAGCATAAGAAAATATACAGAGCTTTCTTAGGTTTGTATTTTTATGTTTTTATATTTTTCTATTCAAGTTGGTGCAATTTATTTGTTTCATTGTTATCCCCTGTTTCAATTTGTTAATCTTTGGTTTGTTTTCTATTTTGTATATTTCTTTCCTTGTTTCACTTTTGTTTGTTTTCCCTATTTTATGAACTCAATTTTTTTTAGGATTGAACGTTTCAATTTGGCCCAGGTGTAGAATTTTAGTAAAATTTGTATATAAGTGTATTTAATTGCTGTGATTTTATTTTTAAATTGTTAATTTTCTTTGTGTATATCAAATTTGTCCTGTCTATTTTTCTTTATATCTATCAAATCTTTTTAACTATGAGTGTTCTAAATGTCTTGGGTATGTACTTTACTATTTTGTGTGTTTCTGTATATTTATATTCATTTTTTTTCCCTAAAAATTACAAAATATAAAATGTGTGCAATTGTTTAGACTTAGACTTAAACAATTTGAGGTTTTTTCTTTCACTTTTTTAAGCTTTTGTTTGTTTTTGTGTATAAATTCATTTTTTTTTTTAAAAAAAATTTGGTTTGTTTGTTTTTGTATGTTTTTTTTATATATATGTAAAAAAATTCATTGTTCTATGTGTTTTGGATTTGTATTTCTTTTCTATTTCGTGTACTTATTTTTATATTTATTTATTTTTTTAAATTGCGAAGCAAAAAATGTGTGCAATTTTTTAGACTTGGACTTGAAAAGTTTGGGGTTTTTTTCCTGTTTAGATTGTGTTTCAAATTGTTTTGACATTGTCTAAAAATTTATAATTTTATATTTCAATTTTTTTTTATTGCGTAAATTTTCTAAGATTGAAGTTGTTAGGGAATTGGGGAACCAGCACACAATCACTGGCCCAATCAGTTGGGGAGAAACTTCAGAACCACATGCTTAACATCAAAACCCAACATACATTATTTAGAATACATACCAAAAATATTAATGCTAACATTTTATGTAAGGTTTTGGTTTGATAATAGGCTGTGATTGACGTTAAAAAGGATTCTCCATGCCAAAAGAGTAAGCCCATTTGTAGATTGGACTCTAATATCAGAAGCTATTTGTAGGAAAAGAACCAACATTCAAGCCTTTCTTTTCACTGATCCAATTTGGAAATTCACCATAGAAACTAGATGAAGTCGTTAAGAGTTTTTCGGAAGATTGAGCATTGGTCCGGTTTTTTTCCGATGTCGGCTTTTTGGCATAGCGTGTGCTTGGATTGAGTGCATATGTCAACGGAGTTGGGATTGGGATATGATTCTAGATGCTAATGCCCTCTTTAGCCCTCTTGGCCTTTTTTGATGTAATTTTTATGTACTCCTTATACTATATGTTACATTAATGAATTTTTCTTTTGCTGGCGATAAAAAAATAAAAATTGAAAATCTGGGTTTTCTCTCAAAATAATTAGCCACGGGTGAAAACCTCTCAAGTGACAACTAAGAACGATTTAGGGTTGAAACAAATAAGGGAAATTTGGTCAATAATTCTTCAAAATAGTTTGTAATGAAAAAAGGACACTTCAACCATTTTTAATGTATGAAGTCCATTAAAATAGATTTTTTCTGTGAGGAGGGCACAATACAGCATGGGTTTTTTGTGTTTTTTTATGTGATGAATTCGCTATTTTCATTGTACTGGATGGAGATATCAAATAGATCTGGAATAGAGAAGAAAAAGAGAAGACGGTGGCAAAGAGCAAGTGGCTTCCTCTGACAGGCCTGCAATGAAGAACAACAAAACGCAATGGACCAACCTTGCCTATGTATGTAAAGAGTTGATCAATGACTGCAGTAGACTCATGGATTATAGCGATCCCGGGTTTACCCTTGTTGTACAGTGATCCGGACATGTGTTCGTAGATGATAGTAGTTGATTATTACCTGATGTGCATCCTTTCTTACTTTGTATTTGAGTTATAGGATGTGTTGGGCAGATTTGTTACAGGTTGGTTGAGATTAGAAACCAAAGCTAGTTGCCCAGATTTTGACCTGTTCGCTCGAGCGGGGGTTTTGGCGCTCGAGCGGGAGTTTCACCCATCCAGTATTTCCTGTGCAGTGTTCGACGCTTGAGCGTGGGATTGGCCGCTCGAGCGGGATTGTGTGAGTGCCGCTCGAGCGGGGAGTTGGAAGCTCGAGCGGGAGACTTGTCTGCAAAAGTTCTGGGAGTGTGTATCCGCCGCTCGAGCGGGATTGTTGACGCTCGAGCGGGAGTCTGTGAGTAACGCTCGAGCGGGGAGTTTGACGCTCGAGCGGGGCGACTTTTACATAAATCCGAGATCCGACTTTTGGATCACTTTTTCTAGATCTTTTCTCTCTCATACTTTTCCAAAAAGCCATTTTCAGAGCTTCTCACTGTAAAACCGGCCCTTCTATCTTAGATTTGATCTAGTAGGAGTTGTTTTCTCACCTTGGGCCTTTACAAAAGTTGTGTTGATCGTCGAGGGCTATCTTTTAATCTGAAAATTTCGAGATTTGGAGCATTTCCGTTTCTTCATCTCCTTCGTTGCGCCCCATCATTTGAGGTAGGGATAACCTACTCCATCTTATGAGCTTTGTCTTTGAGTTTTGGCATTTTGATATATTGGGGGTTGTTGGGTAATTTTGAGAAAGTTTGGGCCTTTGTGAAATTTTACAAAAGTTGGGGTTTTAGATATATAAACCCATATGCATGTTAGGCATAGAGAAATGAGATTAATGTTGGGACATTGATGGAAATGGAACCTTAGGGTTGTTTTGTGAATTATGGTAATTTGCCCTAATTGGTTTAATTAATTAATGCATTTAATTAATTGAAGAAAACGAGAAATTGAATTGAATTGAATTGAGAATGTTGAAATGGGAATGTATGAGACTAAAGAGTGTAGTCAAATCTTTTATTGCTCATCTAGTTGAAATGTTGGTATATTATCCACTTGTGCATTATTTCCTGCTTAGAATAATTGCTTTGGGCTACTGGTGGAGGGTAGTGTTGATTGTTGTAGACAATGCATGATGATAGGCAAACTAAAACTAATCAGTTGGATGTGTTCATAGAGTATGACGGTTGATAGAATACATTAACTTTATGTATCTGTGGATTGTGCATGTGACCAATGTGTTTATATGCATTAATGTGTAGACGGTTGATAGAATACATTAATTTTATGTATTGATTGATTTGCATATGTGGTTTCTGTGTTTATATGCATTACTTGTGTATGGGAGGAGATGTGGGATGTACTCCACGGTTTAGGGGAAGATGGGGATGTACCTCTAAACTGGTTAAATGGTTAGGGGAAGATGGGGATGTACTCTAAACCGGTTATTAATGTTGATACACTCATATGCTTATCTGTTGGAATGTTTGATACAGCTCATATGCTTATCTGTTGAAGTGTTGATACAGCTCATATGCTTATCTGTTTGGAAATGTTGATACAGCTCATATGCTTATCTATTGTAGTATTGATATAGTCATATGCTATCTGTTGAAGTATTGATATAGCTCATATGCTTATCTATTGTAGCAGTGATATAGCTCATATGCTTATCTAATGAAAAGTTGGTTTGATTTGATATAGCACTAAAATGTATATCATCATTGTTTGCGAAGTATGGAAGTTGTTTATGTGTTATTGATGTTACACCAAAATGTGTATCCACCTTGGATTTCGAAGCGTTCTAGTGATGAAACTATAATCTTCATCAAATGTTTTGGCCAGAGTACTGAGCCTTGTTTTCAAACTCAAAGTTGAATAGGAAATGAAAAGTGAATTGTAAAATAGACTTGGCTGTCTTGGAATTTTAATAAGATGTAAATGGAAAGTGTAAGTATTGACCATCTATCAGTTGCTAAACTTTAGTCATTTTCATAGTCGGTTTAGTATATTTCTACTGGGCTGTGGCTCACCCTTTAAGGGAATATCATTTCAGGTACAGGTAGCATGCCATCTCTAAGGACATAGCTTGGCGGCTAGAGGCAGACATACTTTTGTTGCCTTATTCTTCTTGATTGTATACATATAGATTTGAGCCTAGAACTTAATGTGTATTTTAAGCTAGCACCCTCTTTTGTAACCAAGTGCTAACTTGGAAAGCTGTAAGCCCGTAAGGCATTGCTTCTTTGTAATCATGTAATACTTTTGTAATGAAATACTCTGATGAATAGATGAATGTGCCTTTTATGTATCAATGCATGTCTCTAAATGGATGGGTTTATGTTGTTATTTTTTGAGGGCGTTACAACTTGGTATCAAAGCGTACCGGGTTCGAATACTTTGGGTACGTGGGAAGTGATTAGTATCACAATGGGTTGTCTCGCTTGTTAGAGACTAGACGTAATGTTATGTACTTATGTGATAACATGTTTATGTGATTATTTTGGTATGGAATGTAGTTTCTTGATGTGATTGGATCCTTGGGTTTCTGGGAGTCCTGCTGGAAAGGCACTTGATCAATGCTGTTTTTGACCGGAACTCTAGAACGCCTCGGGACTATCATTATCCGAAATGAAATTCGTAAGTGCTTATGTGTTTATGTGCTTACGTGGAATGAATTACGGTTGTCCATGTGTTAGGACGTGAGTGTTTAGCTTCGGCACTGTATGAGTGTGCTAACGTGTCTCCGTTACTTTACTAGGATGCTAGGCGAGGAAGTTTGCAATTTCCCTCCTTCCGCTCGGGAAGAGCTTGCGGAAATAGTTTTGGAGTTATGCCAAAGGTACTACACCTTTGTGCGGTTCGAAGATGGTTTGCTAATCTGTTGAGGTTTGCTCCAGAATTGGTGGAGACGGAGGACTTACGTGTTTCGAGTTGAGAGTAAGCTGCGTGACGACATCCATGTAAGGATTGCGGGTCTTGGCTTTAAAAGGTATAGTGTGCTTGTTGAAGCAGCTGCCATGTAGAGGCTGCGGTGCTAGCAAATGGGGCAGAGTGGGAGGAAGCCATCTCGACAACTCTTGTGACTCAGGGTGTTGGTAGGCTCTTTTAAAAAGGCAGAGGGTTTTAAACCCGCAACAAGGGAGGTCGGGCTAGAACTACCCTTCCAGTGTCGGATTTGGTCCGGGAGAAGTAAGCAAAGGGGCATCATTTGTTACAGATGTGGTCTGCTGGGCCACAAGGTTTCGGTTTGCCCACAGAAAAAGGAGGCAGGGTTAGCAGTTCAACCAGTAGTTGTCCACCAGGATCATCCAACCAGTCGGGTTTTGGACCGATCAAATGCTCAATGGGGAGGCAGTTGTTGGGGTCTTCATCAGCCCAGATTCTGAACCAATCTCGTGCTCAGGCACCGCCTACCTGTTGGGTGTGTAATCAGCCGGGTCATATTCGACGTTTTTTGACTCAGCCGGGGGCTTTTTAGGGGTTTTGCAACCTAGCCAGGCTCAGTTTCATTCGACTGGGCAGGAACAATATCGTTTTGGGGGACTAGCAGGCCAGATTGTGAGGGCTCAGTAGAGTCGAGTTCCGAGCCCCAGTTGGGGAAGTTGTAGTGTTCCAGGTGTGGACAGAGGGGGCACATCAGTAGTTCTTGGTCCATGGCATGTAAACTCGTAGGTTATCTTATGTTCGGGGATGACCAACTTCGGCGGTCCAGCAAGGGACGGTAGTAGTAGTAATACTGATGGATGGTTTTGTTTTGACTAATCCGTTTGTAATCAATGGATTATTGTTTTGTGATCATTGGGTTCTTTGTGTAACCAATGTGTTTGGGAATGTTGGAACATCTAAACTGTTTGTTTATCTATATATATACATATATGCTTGGTTTGTTAATTTCCCTGAAGTGGGTAAATTGGAGCATGTCGTAGCTCTAAAGTTTTATTAATGTATAAAGTTGCTGTAAAAATAAATTTTTTTATGCGTGTGACTTGATTTGGGAAGGATGAGGGCTGAGGAGCCATGTTTTCAAAATTGGAAGAACCACCGAGAGGTGCGTGTCCTAGCCAAGGCAATATTGGAGCGAGAACTGTTTTACTTGCCGGGGTGCATAGAATTCTGTGGTATTACCCATTTAAAAGTTTTGTGCGTGGTATAGCTTTTTGATCTACTGTCGGGTGAAACTCGAAAGGATGTGAAGTGTGCGCATTAATACTAGATGCAGCACGTATTTAGTGTGGTGTCCTACGGGGGCATAGCGCATAATTTGTTAAGGTTGGACTTGTACCTTCGTGGTAAGTAACGTTGCCGAGATTGCAGGTGTACTGATTGGCCATTTTAAGTGAGGGGATGTTAGTCCCTAATATGAGGTTGTGATTGTTGTATCGGGAGCGATGTGTTGTGAGTAGCTAGTACTATACCTCGGGTTGTAGTATAATGGGTGTTTCCCTAAGTTTTCAAATTCCTTTTTTTGGATCGAATGTGATAGGTTCGTACCTTAGCACTGGTCAAGTCAGAGGTGTTATCAGGAGGGTTAATTGGGTATATAGCCGTGTTAGAGTGTGATTCCGTGGATGGAGTCAATAGTGGTATGGTGTTTGCGGATGAAGATGTGGGTTAAATGACGAGGGAAGCGAGGACTTTTACTCCTTTGGAAAGTTAGAAGAGTGAATCTTTGGAGCCTTATCGGCGACTTGTAACGGTGTCGGGGTTTGTGTTCATGATGGTTGCCTAGCGGTAGTTTGGACTAGTGGTTTTAGCACGGAGGCCGGGCCTCTTGATGGTACTCTCGAGATGAAGTGACAAGTAAGATGTAGAGTAACGAGTGGACCCTATGAGTTATTGGGGGATTCGGTGTAGGAGTAAGAGGGCTTGCAAAATAAAGAGGTTTTTGCCTAGTACGGTTGAATGTGTTAGATGTGATGGTTTCGAGAGTTGCGCGGTGTTGGCAAGACTATGTGAGAATGTTCGAGGGAACGTGAATGATTGTATCTCGAGTTAGGGGAATGGTACTTGTATGTTGGTTTCGTGTTTTTGACCTTGGCTAGATAGTGAGTCCGTGGTGACCCCCTTGGTTGTTATAGGGGTAGTGTTTGTATTGTGATGGGGTTATCCATTGTTGGTGTGGGTTGTGTGAGTGGGTGCTGGCAACATTCTTTGAAGAAGAGCAAATTCGTGTTCTAAAGTAATGAGTATAGCGTGGGTCAAAGTGGTCCTTCGTATTCGAGATGTTGTAATTGAGGTTGACCATGTCGGTCTTCGGTCAAGGAAGTGAACAAGGCTTGCTAGATAACCATGGCGGGGGAGGTGTGATTCCCTTAGACGCAGTGTTGAGGCGGTCAATTTTAGGAGATCCGGTGAGATTCTTAAATTGTTTCGTGTAGAGAACTCCGTGGTTGGGGTTAGTAGTTGAGTGGCACATCAGTGTGTGGATTACTGAGTGTAGAGTTTATTGAGTTGATTAGTCCAGCTTGTCGGTATCGGTTTTGGGTTGGCATTGGTCACCTTGAGTTTTAGTCTTGATGTTGTGGACTTTGTTATGTTGATAGGAAAAACTGAAACTAATCGAACATGTTTTGTCGTTGAGTCTGACGGTTGGAATAATACATCTTAATATATGTATTGATTGATCATTGTGAATGATTGGCTTTTATACATTATGTATGTGTGGTGTTTAGTTTGATATTGATACACAGCACTATAATATGTATCATTCGTGTATTTCTGAGCCGTGTTTATGATTATAAGGTGGTAAGTAAAGGGAGGCGGGATAAAATTGCAAAACCATGAATTTCTTATGCCTTATGTGTTGATAGTACGGTTGTTATTTCTATTAACTATCATTATAGAAATGTTGTGTTCCGTGTTGTTGTGGCATCACCTATGTGAGTGATGGTTGTTGATAGTGTTAATTTGGAAAGAAATGGAAAACAAAATTTTCCTAGTGTTTGGGGTCATCTAAAATGCGTTGTTGAAAAAGTTGATTTAATTCAAGATTTTAAAGAATTCCAGATTAATCTTTTGGGCAAATAAACTGTGGATAACTCTGCGGTTTGGGTAACAGCGTATTTGTGAAAAATGTTACAAAGCTTTTGAGTTTCGTATGGAAAATGCAAGATTTATCCAAACGTTAACGTTGAAATTTAAACATCTTTGAGAAATCCCTCTCAAACAAGAAAGTTTTCGTATTATCACTTTAAGATTTGCTTAATCGTGTTGTTGAGTAGTGACTTAGCTTGAAGCACTAGTCGGTTATTGGAAATTGTTTCGGGGGAGGTTTGGTTTGTTGAGGCTTGCGCACCTAAGGTGGTGTTGTTTAGAATGTGTTCCCTTGGTTAGTCTCTTCCTTGTTAAGAGCGAGTCGGAGGTTTTGTTTTGAAGGTAAATTTCTTTTCCTTGGGGCTTGGTTGTTGAATGCTCTGTGATCATTTGGCCTTCGTTTTGCGTATCCTTAATTTCGGGGACGAAATCTTTAAGGGGGGGAAGGTTATGTGATCCCGGGTTTACCCTTGTTGTACAGTGATCCGGACATGTGTCTGTAGATGATAGTAGTTGATTATTACCTGATGTGCATCCTTTCTTACTTTGTATTTGAGTTATAGGATGTGTTGGGCAGATTTGTTACAGGTTGGTTGAGATTAGAAACAAAACTAGTTGCCTAGATTTTGACCTGTTCGCTCGAGCGGGGTTTTGGCGCTCGAGGGAAACGTGGGATTGGCCGCTCGAGCGGGATTGTGTGAGTGCCACTCGAGCGGGAGTTGGAAGCTCGAGCGGGAGACTTGTCTACAAAAGTTCTGGGAGTGTGTATCCGCCGCTCGAGCGGGATTGTTGACGCTCGAGCGGGAGTTTGTGAGTAACGCTCAAGCGGGGAGTTTGACGCTCGAGCAGGGCGACTTTTATATAAATCCGAGATCCGACTTTTGGATCACTTTTTCTAGATCTTTTCTCTCTCTACTTTTCCAAAAAGCCATTTTCAGAGCTTCTCACTGTAAACAGCCCTTCTCTCTTAGATTTGATCTAGTAGGAGTTGTTTTCTCACCTTGGGCCTTTACAAAAGTTGTGTTGATCGTCGAGGGCTATCTTTTTAATCTGAAAATTTCGAGATTTGGAGCATTTCTGTTTCTTCATCTCCTTCGTTGCGCCCCATCATTCAAGGTAGGGATAACCTACTCCATCTTATGAGCTTTGTCTTTGAGTTTGGCATTTTGATATAATGGGGGTTGTTGGGTAATTTTGAGAAAGTTTGGCCTTTGTGAAATATTACTAAAGTTGGGGTTTTAGATATATAAACCCATATGCATGTTAGGCATAGAGAAATGAGATTAATGTTGGGACATTGATGGAAATAGAACCTTAGGGTTGTTTTGTGAATTATGGTAATTTGCCCTAATTGGTTTAATTAATTAATGCATTTAATTAATTGAAGAAAACGAGGAATTGAATTGAGAATATTGAAATTGGGAATGTATGAGACTAAAGAGTGTAGTCAAATCTTTTATTGCTCGTCTAGTTGAAATGTTGGTATATTATCCACTTGTGCATTTATTTCCTGCTTAGAAATAATTGCTTGGGCTACTGGTGGAGGGTAGTGTTGATTGTTGTAGACAATGCATGATGATTAGGCAAACTAAAACTAATCAGTTGGATGTGTCATAGAGTATGACGGTTGATAGAATACATTAACTTTATGTATCTGTGGATTGTGCATGTGACCAATGTGTTTATATGCATTATGTGTAGACGGTTGATAGAATACATTAATTTTATGTATTGATTGATTGCATATGTGTTCTGTGTTTATATGCATTACTTGTGTATGGGAGGAGATGGGGGATGTACTCCACGGTTTAGGGGAAGATGGGGATGTACCTCTAAACTGGTTAAATGGTTTAGGGGAAGATGGAGGATGTACCTCTAAACCGGTTATTGGAATGTTGATACAGCTCATATGCTTATCTGTTGGAATGTTGATACAGCTCATATGCTTATCTGTTGAAGTGTTGGATACAGCTCATATGCTTATCTGTTGGAATGTGATACAGCTCATATGCTTATCTATTGTAGTATTGATATAGCTCATATGCTTATCTGTTGTAGCAGTGATATAGCTCATATGCTTATCTAATGAAAAGTTGGTTTGATTTGATATAGCACTAAAAAGTATATCATCATTGTTTGCGAAGTATGGAAGTTGTTTATGTGTTATTGATATTACACCAAAATGTGTATCCACCTTGGATTTCGAAAGCGTTCTAGTGATGAACTATAATCTCATCAAAATGTTTTGGCCGAGTACTGAGCCTTGTTTTTCAAACTCAAGTTGAATAGGAAATGAAAAGTGAATTGTAAAATAGACTTGGCTGTCTTGGAATTTAATAAGATGTAAATGGAAGTGTAAGTATTGACCATCTATCAGTTGCTAAACTTTTAGTCATTGTTCATAGTCGGTTTAGTATATTTCTACTGGGCTGTGGCTCACCCTTTATGGGAATATCATTTTCAGGTACAGGTAGCATGCCACCTCTGAGGACATAGCTTGGGAGGCTAGAGGCAGACATACTTTTGTTGCCTTATTCTTTCTTGATTGTATTACATATAGATTTGAGCCTAGAACTTAATGTGTATTTAAGCTAGCACCTCTTTTGTAACCAAGTGCTAACTTGGAAAGCTGTTAAGCCCGTAAGGCATTTGCTTCTGTTGTAATCATGTAATACTTTTGTAATGAAATACTCTGATGAATAGATGAATGTGGCCTTTATGTATTCAATGCATGTCTCTATAATGGATGGGTTAATATGTGTTATTTTGAGGGCGTTACATGGATGACTTTATATTTTCAAAACAAATTCAAAAATGCAACACCATCTCACTGGTTACTCAACCTCGCTGATTGAGATTCAATTTTTTTGAGGGAATTTTTTTTTGTTACCTTTAATTTTTATAATCTCTTTAAACTAAAGCAACTTTTGTAATATATCAGTAACTTTTATTGCAATCCAAGGCCCAACCAGCCAGCCCAACTATTTATTTGGTAGGATTATACATGACCTTTTCTTTCATACATAACTCTCAAACTAAGCGTTTTTATTGTGACAGATCAGTGGCGTAAATTAACAATGGAGTTAGGATTGGTCACCCCAAATTAGTGAATCGGACTATGTTTGACAACACATTATTTAAATTTGGTCATTTCGGTTTCTATAGCCCTTTGATATGTTCCTCGGTAAAAATAAATGCAATCTAATAACTTGTGGGCAAAATGATTGATTACCAAATTCTAAACCATAATTCACAATCATATGGAAAGTTAAATCCAATATATGGAAGCGCCTCAAAAGGGCGTGGTGCACAGCCACTTACAAAACATATATACAACTCATGAAGAGCCTTTAAATAGATCATGATTCAAAAGAAATGACACATCTAGAATAAGTCTTCATGTACAGTGTATTCCTATTATATGCTGCAAAGTCCAAAAAAACAATTTGAAGTATCCTCGGAAAAATGCTTTCAGCGACTAAACTGTTTCGTCGCCAAAATGTGTTGTTTGGGCGACTAATGAGTTTAGTCGGTGATTCATGACCTATTGGCGACTAAAATAGTTGTCACTAAATGGATAATTTGAAAAAGTGGAAATTGAGTATTGGCGACCATTTATTCGATCATTTATTCGCGACAACACTGGCGACAAAAAATCAGTCGGGGAAAGGTATAAAAGTGACTTTGGCGACTAAAAATGGACCTTTGGCGACTAAATTTAGTCGCCAAGGTGATTTTTGTTGTAGTGTGAAATGGATAAACAACGGGGTGAGAAACACTCAGTAAATAGTTTAATCACTGAAGTCGCTTTAATTCTATGGAGTTTTCTTTTGTGTCACAAATTTTCACCATTTGGATATCATTTTCAAGAATTAGTACACAAGCAACGTTTTTGTATGACAGAAACAATTAACAAAATTTAGTACAAGTTCTTAAGTTACAAGAGTACATTGATACAAGATATCAAGATAAATCACAAGGTGTTAGATGCTAATCCTTCGGCAAAACAAAAGCAAAAACAGAAGGATCACATCGACTCAATCCACAACAAGACCACTAAAAGTGGTAAGCCGCATGTGCAGTATTAAGCCACTATGTACAAGACTTTGGTCTACAATCTGGCAAGACCGTGGTTAGTAACTACCTTGGTTGGTGGTCAAACATGCCGACGCTCAGGCCAGCAACAGGCTTCTCAAACAAACAACAACTTGAATACACAATTACGCCGTTACCCATGAGTGTGTAATCTTTATATAAAGTGTCTAATTCCCTCCCTAGGAGTCACATTCACACTCTTTGGGCATGTTTGATGGTAATTAGAGTGTGGGATTGGGATTTTAATCCGTGGGCCCAATTATCCTATATTTGTTTTAACATTTTTGTTTAGGATTATTAATCCAATGGATAATTAAATCAACAAATTTGTAGGATTATTAGTAATAGGGTAGGGGTGGGATTATTAATCCAATGGATTTAATCAATTGGATAGTGAAATACCACACTAATTTACTAAGGACTATTAATACTTCACTATTAATATTGTGAATCAAACATGACCTTTAAAGTATATCCCAATTAACAATACTACATCCCTAATTTATCACCCCTAAATGATCCTAATGATATGACATTGAATTAGACTCCAAATGATAAATGTTTGACAATTAAAATTTGAATTTGTCAGACATAGGGATTATTTTTAAGAATGATAAATTAAGTATATCTCAGCATTTTTCATATTCCAATATAGCTCTTTCCCTAGGACTCAACTCCTCAAAGAATTCAACTTTATCCAATTTAGGAGCTACGTTCCCACTCGACTCAACTTCTTAAGGGTTACTGATTCAACATTCCGAAGAGTCATATTTCGATTGGGGTTGGCCCCACTTATATTGATTGAATAAATGATTGAAAAAACTCAACATTTTTTTTCTACTTTCTTCCTTATTTATACCTCTATTTCCAT
The DNA here is from genome assembly GCF_004153795.1 of Camellia sinensis. Classification (NCBI taxonomy): domain Eukaryota; kingdom Viridiplantae; phylum Streptophyta; class Magnoliopsida; order Ericales; family Theaceae; genus Camellia; species Camellia sinensis. Next base: position 1,254,384 of record NW_021025455.1, on the reverse strand, counting down.
TTTTTTGTATCTATATAGATTATAGATGGAGTGCCATCCAACAAGGTCCTTTCTTTTAATATTATTTCCGTTGTATTTTTTTGAAAATATATATTGTATTGACAACAGTGTATCGATCAAATATAATTCATCGTAATTAAGTATATCTATTTATTCCTTCCATAGGTTTGTTTTACTTATCCTTCAGGTAAATGATGGTTTGTTGATATACCATGACCTCGGCATATACCTCATTGACACTTGGCACATAAGTCAGATCATGCCTACACTCTGGACCAGCAGTGGTCCTTAAAAATATGCTCTCAAATAAAAAAAACATCACAGAAGAGGGAAGAAGATCAAACCCCAAAAAGATTTAAAAAACAAATTTGGGAAAGACGCAACCAGACAAAAATAAACACATGAAGCAAATAGAACAAAGTTCAATCAAAAAATAAGCAGCCCAAAGCAACTATGCACTGGAAAGTTTAGAAAGATGAATATGTTATTAAAACTGTACTTTAGTATAGAAACAGGTGTGTGCCGAGGATGGAGGGTTCCCAAACTAAGCTCCATGTTATGTGAAATGCAAAGGGTTGGGATTAAATTGGTTGCAACGGCAAGAATGAATCAGTTCTAGAAAACTAAAATTATACCAGTGAATTGCATTGGCAGATTTGTATGATATGAATGACAGTTTTCTCAGAAGCAAACAACAGCAACAAAAAATAAAATAAATATAAAATTCATAAACAAGGGTATTTTGGTTTGGAGTTTTTTAAAACAATTTTTGAGTTTTCAATTTATATTTTTATTGATTTTAGTAAATTTTTTTAATATTTTTGGTCAATTTTTTCAGGTACACTAATTCTAGATGTACTTAAAAAATAAAATATTTGTTATAGAATATTTAAAAAATTTCAATAAATACAAAAAAATATTGAAAATGTATTTTTAGTATTTTAGCAAAATTTTTAAAAGATTTTAAATAATTTTATACATTTTAATTGTGATTTTATATTTATTCGAGTTCTAAACATAAAAAATATTGGATCTAAATAGTTTTAAAAAATCATTAAATATATATATGATTATATATGAATTGAAAACTCAAAATTTTAAAAGCTGTTTTGAAAAGCTCTAAAACTAAACAAAGTGATTATTAGGTTCACATATTCAAATCTCTCT
>NW_021025455.1:1208849-1253192 GCF_004153795.1 Camellia sinensis | reverse complement strand
AACAACAGGTTCGCAGATTCTTTAGCAACTCTATCTTCCATGATAGACATCCCGTTTGGAATCCGGATGCGTCCAGTCGTCATTGACCAGAAATTTGCACCAACCTATGAGTCAACCGCTGCTATAAATGAGGTTTAGGACGAAAACCCCTGGTATTATGACCTGGAACTCTAGTAACGCCTCGGGACTATCATTATCCGGAAATGAAATTCGTAAGTGCTTATGTGTTTATGTGCTTACGTGGAATGAATTACGGTTGTCCATGTGTTAGGACGTGAGTGTTTAGCTTCGGCACATGTATGAGTGTGCTAACGTGTCTCCGTTACTTTTACTAGGATGCCTAGGCGAGGAAGTTGCAATTTCCCTCCTTCCGCTCGGGAAGAGCTGCGGAAATAGTTTGTGGAGTTATGCCAAGGTACTACACCTTTGGTGCGGTTCGAAAGATGGTTTGCTAATCTGTTGAGGTTTGCTCCAGAATTGGTGGAGACGGAGGACTTACGTTGTTTCGAGTTTGAGAGTAAGCTGCGTGACGACATCCATGTAAGGATTGCGGGGTCTTGGCTTAAAAGGTATAGTGTGCTTGTTGAAGCAGCTGCCCATGTAGAGGCTGCGGTGCTAGCAATGGGGCAGAGTGGGGAGGAAGCCATCTCGACAACTCTTGTGACTCAGGGTGTTGGTAGGCCTTTTAAAAGGCAGAGGGTTTTAAACCCGCAACAGGGAGGTCGGGCTAGAACTACCCTTCCAGTGTCGGATTTGGGTCCGGGAGAAAGTAAGCAAAGGGGCATCATTTGTTACAGATGTGGTCTGCTGGGCCACAAGGTTTCGGTTTGCCCACAGAAAAAGGAGGCAGGGTTAGCAGTTCAACCAGTAGTTGTACCACCAGGATCATCCAACCAGTCGGGTTTTGGACCGATCAAATGCTCAATGGGGAGGCAGTTGTTGGGGTCTTCATCAGCCCAGATTCTGAACCAATCTCGTGCTCAGGCACCGCCTACCTGTTGGGTGTGTAATCAGCCGGGTCATATTCGACGTTTTTGTACTCAGCCGGGGGCTTCTTTAGGGGTTTTGCAACCTAGCCAGGCTCAGTTTCATTCGACTGGGCAGGAACAATATCGTTTTGGGGGACTAGCAGGCCAGATTGTGAGGGCCTCAGTAGAGTCGAGTTCCCGAGCCCCAGTTGGGGAAGTTTGTAGTTGTTCCAGGTGTGGACAGAGGGGGCACATCAGTAGTTCTTGTCCATGGCATGTAAACTCGTAGGTTATCTTATGTTCGGGGATGACCAACTTCGGCGGTCCAGCAAGGGACGGTAGTAGTAGTAATACTGATGGGATGGTTTTGTTTTGACTAATCCGTTTTGTAATCAATGGATTATTGTTTTGTGATCATTGGGTTCTTTTGTGTAACCAATGTGTTTGGGGAATGTTGGAACATCTAAACTGTTTGTTTATCTATATATATACATATATGCTTGGTTTGTTAATTTCCCTGAAGTGGGTAAATTGGAGCATGTCGTAGCTCTAAAGTTTTATTAATGTATAAAGTTGCTGTAAAACTATAAATTTTTTTTATGCGTGTGACTTGATTTGGGAAGGATGAGGGCTGAGGAGCCATGTTTTCAAAATTTGGAAGAACCACCGAGAGGTGCGTGTCCTAGCCAAGGCAATATTGGAGCGAGAACTGTTTTACTTGCCGGGTGCATAGAATTTCATGGGTATTACCCATTTAAAGTTTTGTGCGTGGTATAGCTTTTGATCTACTGTCGGGTGAACTCGAAAGGATGTGAAGTGTGCGATTAATACTAGATGCAGCACGTATTTAGTGTGGTGTCCTACGGGGGCATAGCGCATAATTTTGTTAAGGTTGGACTTGTACCTTCGTGGTAAGTAACGTTGCCGAGATTGCAGGTGTACTGATTGGCCATTTTAAGTGAGGGGATGTTAGTCCCTATATGAGGTTGTGATTGTTGTATCGGGAGCGATGTGTTGTGAGTAGCTAGTACTATACCTCGGGTTGTAGTATAATGGGTGTTTCCCTAAGTTTTCAAATTCCTTTATTTGGATCGAATGTGATAGGTTCGTACCTTAGCACTGGTCAAGTCAGAGGATGTTATCAGGAGGGTTAATTGGGTATATAGCCCGTGGTTAGAGTGTGATCCGTGGATGGAGTCATAGTGGTATGGTGTTTGCGGATGAAGATGTGGGTTAATGACGAGGGAAGCGAGGACTTTTACTCCTTTGGAAAGTTAGAAGAGTGAATCTTTGGAAGCCTTATCGGCGACTTGTAACGGTGTCGGGGTTTGGTTCATGATGGTTGCCTAGCGGTAGTTTGGACTAGTGGTTTAGCACGGAGGCCGGGCCTCTTGATGGTACTCTCGAGATGAGTGACAAGTAAGATGTAGAGTAACGAGTGGACCCTATGAGTTATTGGGGGATTCGGTGTAGGAGTAAGAGGGCTTGCAAAATAAAGAGGTTTTGCCTAGTACGGTTGAATGTGTTAGATGTGATGGTTTCGAGAGTTGCGCGGTGTTGGCAAGACTATGTGAGAATGTTCGAGGGAACGTGAGATTTGTATCTCGAGTTAGTGGGAATGGTACCTGTATGTTGGTTCGTGTTTTGGACCTTGCTAGATAGTGAGTCCGTGGTGACCCCCTTGGTTGTATAGGGGTAGTGTTTGTATTGTGATGGGTTATCCATTGTTGGGTGTGGGTTGTGAGTGGATGCTGGCAACATTCTTTGAAGGAAGAGCAATTCGTGTTCTAAAGTAATGAGTATAGCGTGGGTCAAAGTGGTCCTTCGTATTCGAGATGTTGTAATTGAGGTTGACCATGTCGGTCTTCGGTCAAGGAAGTGAACAGGCTTGCTAGATAACCATGGCGGGGGATGGTGATTCCCTTAGACGCAGTGTTGAGGCGGTCAAATTTTAGGAGATCCGGTGAGATTCTTAAATTTGTGGTTCGTGTAGAGAACTCCGTGGTTGGGGTTAGTAGTTTGAGTGGCACATCAGTGTGTGGATTACTGAGTGTAGAGTTTATTGAGTTGATTAGTCAGCTTGTCGGTATCGGGTTTTGGGTTGGCATTGGTCACCTTGAGTTTTAGTCTTGATGTTGTGGACTTTGTATGTTGATTAGGAAAAACTGAAACTAATCGAACATGTTTTGTCGTTGAGTCTGACGGTTGGAATAATACATCTAATATATGTATTGATTGATCATTGTGAATGATTGGCTTTTTATACATTATGTATGTGTGGTGTTTAGTTTGATATTGATACAGCACTATAATATGTATCATTCGTGTATTTCTGAGCCGTGTTTATGATTATAAGGTGGTTAAGTAAAGGGAGGCGGGATAAAATTGCAAAACCATGAATTTCTTATGCCTTATGTGTTGATAGTACGGTTGTTATTTCTATTAACTATCATTATAGAAATGTTGTGTTCCGTGTTGGTTGTGGCATCACTATGTGAGTGATGGTTGTTGATAGTGTTAATTTGGAAAGAAATGGAAAACAAAATTTTCCTAGTGTTTGGGGTCATCTAAATGCGTTGTTGAAAAGTTGATTTAATTCAAGAATTTTAAAGAATTCCAGATTAATCTTTTGGGCAAATAAACTGTGGATAACTCTGCGGTTTGGGTAACAGCGTATTTGTGAAAAATGTTTACAAAGCTTTTGAGTTTTCGTATGGAAAATGCAAGATTTATCCCGAAACGTTAACGTTGAAAATTTAAACATCTTTGAGAAATCCCTCTCAAACAAGAAAATGTTTTCGTATTATCTACTTTAAGATTTGCTTTAATCGTGTTGTTGAGTAGTGACTTAGCTTGAAGCACTAGTCGGTTATTGGTAAATTGTTTCGGGGGAGGTTTGGTTTGTTGAGGCTTGCGCACCTAAGGTGGTGTTGTTTAGAATGTGTTCCCTTGGTTAGTCTCTTCCTTGTTAAGAGCGAGTCGGAGGTTTGTTTTGAAGGTAATTTCTTTCCTTGGGGCTTGGTTGTTGAATGCTCTGTGATCATTTGGCCTTCTGTTTTGGCGTATCCTTAATTTCGGGGACGAAATTCTTTAAGGGGGGGGAGGTTATAGTGATCCCGGGTTTACCCTTGTTGTACAGTGATCCGGACATGTGTCTGTAGATGATAGTAGTTGATTATTACCTGATGTGCATCCTTTCTTACTTTGTATTTGAGTTATAGGATGTGTTGGGCAGATTTGTTACAGGTTGGTTGAGATTAGAAACCAAAACTAGTTGCCTAGATTTTGACCTGTTCGCTCGAGCGGGGGTTTTGGCGCTCGAGCGTGGGATTGGCCGCTCGAGCGGGATTGTGTGAGTGCCACTCGAGCGGGGAGTTGGAAGCTCGAGCGGGAGACTTGTCTACAAAAGTTCTGGGAGTGTGTATCCGCCGCTCGAGCGGGATTGTTGACGCTCGAGCGGGAGTTTGTGAGTAACGCTCAAGCGGGGAGTTTGACGCTCGAGCAGGGCGACTTTTATATAAATCCGAGATCCGACTTTTGGATCACTTTTTCTAGATCTTTTCTCTCTCCTACTTTTCCAAAAAGCCATTTTCAGAGCTTCTCACTGTAAAACCAGCCCTTCTCTCTTAGATTTGATCTAGTAGGAGTTGTTTTCTCACCTTGGGCCTTTACAAAAGTTGTGTTGATCGTCGAGGGCTATCTTTTAATCTGAAAATTTCGAGATTTGGAGCATTTCTGTTTCTTCATCTCCTTCGTTGCGCCCCATCATTCAAGGTAGGGATAACCTACTCCATCTTATGAGCTTTGTCTTTGAGTTTTGGCATTTTGATATAATGGGGGTTGTTGGGTAATTTTGAGAAAGTTTAGGCCTTTGTGAAATATTACTAAAGTTGGGGTTTTAGATATATAAACCCATATGCATGTTAGGCATAGAGAAATGAGATTAATGTTGGGACATTGATGGAAATAGAACCTTAGGGTTGTTTTGTGAATTATGGTAATTTGCCCTAATTGGTTTAATTAATTAATGCATTTAATTAATTGAAGAAAACGAGGAATTGAATTGAGAATATTGAAATTGGGAATGTATGAGACTAAAGAGTGTAGTCAAATCTTTTATTGCTCGTCTAGTTGAAATGTTGGTATATTATCCACTTGTGCATTTATTTCCTGCTTAGAAATAATTGCTTTGGGCTACTGGTGGAGGGTAGTGTTGATTGTTGTAGACAATGCATGATGATTAGGCAAACTAAAACTAATCAATTGGATGTGTCATAGAGCATGTCGGTTGATAGAATACATTAATTTTATGTATTGATTGATTGCATATGTGATTCTGTGTTTATATGCATTACTTGTGTATGGGAGGAGATGGGGGATGTACTCCACGGTTTAGGGGAAGATGGGGGATGTACCTCTAAACTGGTTAAATGGTTTAGGGGAAGATGGAGGATGTACCTCTAAACCGGTTATTGGAATGTTGATACAGCTCATATGCTTATCTGTTGGAATGTTGATACAGCTCATATGCTTATCTGTTGAAGTGTTGATACAGCTCATATGCTTAACTAGATGAAGTCATTAAGAGTTTTTGGGAAGATTGAGCTTTGGTTTGGTTTTTTCCGATGTCAGCTTTTTGGCATAGCATATGCTTGGCTTGAGTGCATGTGTCAACAAAGTTGGGATTGGGATATGATTCTAGATGCTAATGCCCTCTTTAGCCCTCTTGGCCTTTTTTGATGTAATTTTTATGTACTCCTTATACTATATGTTACATTAATGAATTTTTCTTTTGCTGGCGATAAAAAAATAAAAATTGAAAATCTGGGTTTTCTCTCAAAATAATTAGCCACGGGTGAAAACCTCTCAAGTGACAACTAAGAACGATTTAGGGTTGAAACAAATAAGGGAAATTTGGTCAATAATTCTTCAAAATAGTTTGTAATGAAAAAAGGACACTTCAACCATTTTTAATGTATGAAGTCCATTAAAATAGATTTTTTCTGTGAGGAGGGCACAATACAGCATGGGTTTTTTGTGTTTTTTTGTGTGATGAATTCGCTATTTTCATTGTATTGGATGGAGATATCAAATAGATCTGGAATAGAGAAGAAAAAGAGAAGACGGTGGCAAAGAGCAAGTGACTTCCTATGACAGGCCTGCAATGAAGAACAACAAAACGCAATGGACCAACCTTGCCTATGTATGTAAAGAGTTGATCAATGACTGTAGACTCATGGATGACTTTATATTCAAAACAAATTCAAAAATGCACTTGGAAAGCTGTAAGCCCGTAAGGCATTTGCTTCTGTTGTAATCATGTAATACTTTTGTAATGAAATACTCTGATGAATAGATGAATGTGGCCTTTTATGTATCAATGCATGTCTCTATATGGATGGGTTTAATGTTGTTATTTTGAGGGCGTTACATGGATGACTTTATATTCAAAACAAATTCAAAAATGCAACACCATCTCACTGGTTACTCAACCTCGCTGATTGAGATTCAATTTTTTGAGGGAAATTTTTTTTTGCTACCTTTAATTTTTATAATCTCTTTAAACTAAAGCAACTTTTGTAATATATCAGTAACTTTTATTGCAATCCAAGGCCCAACCAGCCAGACCCAACTATTTATTTGGTAGGAATATACATGACCTTTTCTTTCATACATAAACTCTCAAACTATGCGTTTTTATTGTGACAGATCAGTGGCGTAAATTAACCTGGAGTTAGGATTGGTCACCCCAAATTTAGTGAATCGGACTATGTTTGACAACACATTATTTAAATTTGGTCATTTCGGTTTCTATAGCCCTTTGATATGTTCCTCGGTAAAAATAAAATGCAATTTAATAACTTGTGGGCAAAATGATTGATTACCAAATTCTAAACCAATAATTCACAATCAATATGGAAAGTTAAATCCAATATATGGAAGCGCCTCAAAAGGGCGTGGTGCACAGCCACTTACAAAACATATATACAACTCATGAAGAGCCTTTAAATAGATCATGATTCAAAAGAAATGACACATCTAGAATAAGTCTTCATGTACAAGTGGTATTCTATTATATGCTGCAAAGTCCAAAAAAACAATTTGAAGTATCCTCGGAAAAATGCTTTCAGCGACTAAACTGTTTCGTCGCCAAATGTGTTGTTTTGGGCGACTAATGAGTTTAGTCGGTGATTCATGACCTATTGGCGACTAAAATAGTTGTCACTAAATGGATAATTTGAAAAAGTGGAATTGAGTATTGGCGACCATTTATTCGATCATTTATTCGCGACAACACTGGCGACAAAAAAAATCAGTCGGGGAAGGTATAAAAGTTTCGCGACAACACTGGCGACAAAAAAAATCAGTCGGGGAAGGTATAAAAGTGACTTTTGGCGACTAAAAATGGACCTTTGGCGACTAAAATTTAGTCGCCAAAGGTGATTTTTGTTGTAGTGTGAAATGGATAAACAACGGGGTGAGAACACACTCAGTAAATAGTTTAATCACTGAAGTCGCTTTAATTCTATGGAGTTTTCTTTTGTGTCACAAATTTTCAACTTTGGGATATCATTTTCAAGAATTAGTACACAAGCAACGTTTTTGTATGAAGATAACAATTAACAAAATTTAGTACAAGTTCTTAAGTTACAAGAGTACATGATACAAGATATCAAGATAAATCACAAGGTGTTAGATGCTAATCCTTCGGCAAAAACAAAAGCAAAAACAGAAGGATCACATCGACTCAATCCACAACAAGACCACTAAAAGTGGTAAAGCCGCATGTGCAGTATTAAGCCACTCATGTACAAGACTTTGGTCTACATCTGCAAGACCGTGGTTAGTAACTACCTTGGTTGGTGGTCAAACATGCCGACGCTAAGGCCAGCAACAGGCTTCTCAAACAAACAACAACTTGAATACACAATTACGCCGGTTGTACCCATGAGTGTGTAAATCTTTATATAAAGTGTCTAATTCCCTCCCTAGGAGTCACATTCAACACTCTTTGGGCATGTTTGATTGGGTAGATTAGAGTGTGGGATTAGGATTATTAATCCGTGGGCCCAATTATCCTATATTTGTTTTAACATTTTTGTTTAGGATTATTAATCCAATGGATAATTAATCCAACAAATTTGTAGGATTATTAGTAATAGGGTAGGGGTGGGATTATTAATCCAATGGATATTAATCCAATTGGATAGTGAATACCACACTAATTTACTAGGACTATTAATACTTCACTATTAATATTGTGAATCAAACATGACCTTTAAGTATATCCCAATTAACAATACTACATCCCCTAATTTATCACCCCTAAATGATCCTAATGATATGACATTGAGATTAGACTCCAAATGATAAAATGTTTGACAATTAAAATTTGATATTTGTCAGACATAGGGATTATTTTTAAGAATTAAGTGCCACACAGATAGCTTAGCAAAGAATTCAACTTTATCCAATTTAGGAGCTACGTTCCCACTAGGACTCAACTTCTTAAGGGTTACTGGATTCAACATTCCGAGAGTCATATTTCGATTGGGGTTGGCCACCACTTATATTGATTGACTCAACTTCTTAAGGGTTACTGGATTCAACATTCCGAGAGTCATATTTCGATTGGGGTTGGCCACCACTTATATTGATTGAATAAATGATTGAATAAACTCAACATTTTTTTTCTACTTCTTCCTTATTTATACCTCTATTTCCATTTTTTTGTATCTATATAGATTATAGATGGAGTGCCAATCCAACACAGGTCCTTTCTTTTAATATTATTTCCGTTGTATTTTTTTTGAAAATATATATTGTATTGACAACAGTGTATCGATCAAATATAATTCATCGTAATTAAGTATATCTATTTATCTCCGTCCATAGGTTTGGTTTTTTACTTTCCTTCAGGTAAATGATGGGTTTGTTGGATACCATGACCTCGGCCTATACCTCATTGACACTTGGCACATAAGTCCAAGATCATGCTACACTCTGGACCAGGTGGTCCTTAAAAATATGCTCTCAAATAAAAAAAACATCACAAGAAGGGAAAGGAAGATCAAACCCCAAAAGATTAAAAACAAATTTGGGAAAGAGCCAACCAGACAAAAATAAACACATGAAGCAAATAGAACAAAGTTCAAATTCAAAAAATAAGCAGCCAAACCGAGATTTTTTTTCTACTTCTTCCTTATTTATTCCTCTATTTCCATTTTTTGTATCTATATAGATTATAGATGGAGTGCCAATCCAACACAAGTCCTTTTTTTTAATATTATTTCCATTGTATTTTTTTCGAAAATATATATTATATTGACAACAGTGTATCGAACAAATATAATTCATCGTAATTAAGTATATCTATTTATCTCCGTCCATAGGTTTGGTTTTTTACTTTCCTTCAGGTAAATGATGGGTTTATTGGATACCACGACCTCGGCCTATACCTCATTGCCACTTGGCACATAAGTCCAAGATCATGCTACACTCTGGACCAGGTGGTCCTTCTTAAAAATATGCTCTCAAATAAAAAAAACATCACAAGAAGGGAAAGGAAGATCAAACCCCAAAAGATTAAAAACAAAGTTGGGAAAGAGCCAACCAGACAAAAATAAACACATGAAGCAAACAGAACAAAGTTCAAATTCAAAAAATAAGCAGCCAAAGCAACTTATGCACCGGAGTTTAGATAAGATGAATATGTATTAAACTGTACTTTAGTATAGAAACAGTGTGTGCTGAGGATGTGAGGGTTCCAAACTAAGCTCCATGTTATGTGAATGCAAGGGTTGGGATTAATATTGGTGCAACGGCAAAATGAATCAAGTTCTAGGAAAACTAAATTATACCAGGAATTGCATTGCAGATTTGTATATGAATGACAGTTCTCAGAAGCAACAACAGCAACAAAATAAATAAATAAAATAAAAATTATAAAAGAGGTATTTTGGTTTGGAGTTTTTAAAAACAATTTTTGAGTTTTCAATTTATATTTTTTTATTTTTAGTAAATTTTTTTAATATTTTGGTCAATTTTTCAGGTACATCTAATCTAGATGTACTTAAAAAATAAAATATTTGTATAGAAATATTTAAAAAATTCAATAAATACAAAAAAATATGAAAATCTATTTTGTAGTATTTAGCAAATTTTTAAAAGATTTTTTTAAATAAATTTTATACATTTTAATTGTATTTTATATTTATTCGATCTAAAAATAAAAAATATTGATTAAAATATTTTAAAAAATCATTAAAAAAATATATATCTATGAATTGAAAACTCAAAAATTTTAAAAGCTGTTTTTGAAAACTCTAAAACTAAACAGAGTGATTATTAGGTTCCACATATTCAAGAATTTGTGTGGTGCAAGTTAGATCCTCTAATGTTAAATTGTATCAGTGTGACTAAAGATTTATAATATGGTTGGAATGAAAATCTTGTGGCTTGTTTGTGCTTTCCAAGGCGCTGCCTGTGACTCAGCATGGGAGAAGGGGGCGGAACTGCGCACTTTCGTATTCAGATATTAATCATAAGTTTGTAACACATCATTGAAATCTAAAATGATATGTTGTTGTGACTATTTCACAATCATTACTCACAAAATTAACATTTACATTCCATTTATTTAACGAAACTGGATTGATCATCATCATAACCAAATAACTACCTACCATGGCCAAGTTAGCTCCTTGTCATGTCCCACCAAATTACCTAGACATAATTGCCTACCAAGAAGAAGTCTCAAGGAAGGGAGGCTAAAGAAATATTTTGGAAGCTCCTGGAAAACTTAAGAAAATATAGGAATATGGCAGATAATTCTATAATGTACATTGAAGGATTTAAGAAAAGGTTCTAGAGCATTCAAGTGAATATTAGAAGGATGGAAGCAATAGAAGCTTCTAAAAACCTCCTAGAGAAATGGAGGTGGTAAAAGATCCCTGTATCTACTTCTAGAATGAGGTAATGTTTGTATAGATATTCTAGAACCCTCTTGTAGGATAAGGAAAGCTTTCATGAGAAACTTCTCCATAGTCCTTTTCGTGTATGCTCTGGAATATTTTAGAGAAGGCTTAAGATGCCTATAAATAGGAGAGGGGCTCATTTGCTCCATGAATGATCCAAGAGTTGTAAAGCTTTCTCAAAGTGAATACAAGGCATTCTCTCAAACTCTCTTTATCTTCTTGCAAATTTGTGAGTTAGACTGACTTGGCATCATTAAGTGAGGCTTGAGATTGTCTAAGTGCCACACAGATAGCTTAGAAATTGATGACAGGTGCAGCTCAAGATCAAACGTGTGCTAGCTCAAGTGCCAGCCATGCTTCTCAACAGTTATAATGCAGAGCAGTCTAAGTCTAAATAGCAGCAGAGTAGTTGCACCATATCTCTACAGTGTGTATAGGTTAAGAGTGTCTGGTGCATATTAGTTTCAGTTAAGTGTATGTTAGTAAATCCTTTTAACTCCTATTAGTTAGTTTGTTAAGACAGTTGTGAGTTTGTTAAAAGATAGTTGTGAGGTGTGTCTATATAACAATAGTTTTGCAGGTGTAAAGGTGTGATTGAGTTTTATGAAATAATATCTTTCAATAATATCTTTTAGTTGCTTCTCTCTTTTCCCTTCATGGTATCAGAGCCCTAGAGCTCTCATGAGCAACAATGGTGGTTCAAACTGAGAAGCAATCATTGCCTGCAAATGTTCTCCTTCTCGTTTCCAATCTTAACTCTTTGATTACAGTTAAACTCGAAGCTTCAAACTATTCAATTTGAAGAAGTCAAGTCCAAAATTTCTTTGAAGCTACAAAGTTATTTGGTTTTCTTGATGGATCTACTGTATGTCCATCTGCTACAACTCTTGATTCTGATAATAATACAATTTCCAATCCTGAGTTTCTGCAATGGAAGTTGATTGATTCTTGTCTTCTCAGTTGCATAATTGCAACTCTTACTCCTTCAATTTTTTCTTCCATTCTTCATCTGAAGAATTGTTGTGATGTTTGGTCAGCTCTTGAGAAACGATTCACATCACTTTCTCGCTCTCATATTCATCAGATCAAGAATCGTTTGAGCACTACTACAAAGAAATCCAAATCTATGTAAACCTAACTTCAAGAAATCAAAGATCTTGTTAAACAACTTGCTTTGGCATCTTCTCCAGTCTGTGATGAAGATCTCATTCTTCTGGTACTCAATGGCTTGCCTGAGGAATACAATGCTTTCAAAACCACCATTCGAGCCAAATCAGAGGTACTTACAATGATGAACTCTGTTCTCTCTTGTGTTCCGAAGCCATAAATGTTGAAAATAGTCACAAGCATGGTACTTCTGATCTCACTATGGCTTTCTTTGCTACTAATCCTCATTCAATCACAGATAATACTTCCGCTATATCATCTGTTCCATCTCATCATAATCAGCAGTATTTTGGTCAATCTTCCTCTCGTAATTTCTCTTTTCAAAATAGAGGAGGTCCCCGATTTCAAGGCCAGTATAGAGGTGGTAGGTACAGCAGTCAACGAGGCAGAAGAGGAGGAAGACCTCAGAGTTGTGGCTTGACCTGTCAAATCTGTGGAAAAGGAAATCACTCTGCTTTAGAGTGTAGACATCGACTGAATATTTCTTTTCAACCTGTGTTTCCCTCCTACACCATGGGACCTTCACAAATGACTGTTTTTACTCCTAGAGCTTTTCCTGCACAAACTCCTTTTCCTACTATGTCCACCTCTATGCAGTCTACTTCAACTCCATGGTATGTTGATTCTGCTGCAACTTCTCATCTCACAAATGATCTAAAAAATCTTCATTTTTATCAACCCTACCAAGGCCATGATCAAGTAATGATTGGTGATAGAAATACTCTTCCAATTCATAACTCTGGCACTGGTATATTGTCATCTCCTTCCTTTCAATTTAGGCTTAACAATCTTCTTCATGTTCCACAAATTTCATCAAATTTGCTATCTGTTCATCAACTTAATTCTGATAATAATTGTAGTATTAGTTTTGACAATGAGTCCTTTGTGATTCAGGACAAGCTCACCAACAAGGTGTTTTGTAGAGGACATCATCAAAATGGCCTCTACCAGTTTCCTTCTTCATTTTCTCCTAAAGCTTTTTCTGGTACTAGTTCTCTTGCTACTATTTGGCATAAGAGGCTAGGGCATCCTTCTTCTGCTGTATTTCATACTATTGCAAATAAAAGTGGTTTGTCTCTTAGTCATCAAGATTGTAACACTTTTTGTCATTCTTGTTGTGTATCTAAGAGTCATAGACTCCCTTTTGTTCTTTCCACTAATAAAACTCATGCTCCTTTCACTCTGATTCACTCAGATGTTTGGGGTCCTTTTACTCAAGTGCAGTCTTCTTTTACTTACTATGTTGTTTTCATTGATGATTTTAGTCATTTTACCTGGCTTTATCCTTTGTCTTATAAAAGTGAAGTATATTCTAAGTTCTTAGAATTTAAAACCTATGTTGAAAATCAGTTTTCAACTTCTCTTAAAATTTTAAGAACTGATGGAGGAGGAGAATATACTAGTCATCAATTTGAGACTCTTCTTAAATCTTCTGGCATTGTCCATCAGCTTAGTTGCCCTCATACTCCATCTCAAAATGGAGTTGCTGAGCGAAAGCACAGACATATCATTGAGACAACCATCACCCTGCTTGATCAATCATCTGTACCTCTGAAATTCTGGTTTGAGGCCCTTACAACTGCTGTTTATCTGATCAATAGAATGCCTTCTCCTACATTGGGCAATCTCAGTCCCTATGAGGTGCTGTTTCAGATGCTTCCAGATTATAATTTTCTTAAAGTGTTTGGCTGCAGATCTTATCCATGGTTGAGACCTTATACTTGTCACAAACTGCAACCAAGATCTACGGCTTGTGTCTTTATTGGTTATCATCCAAGTTATAAGGGATGCAGATGCTTGGATCCTCTTTCTGGTAGAATTTACATCTCTAGGCATGTTGTGTTTGATGAATGTTCTTTTCTTTTTGCTTCTACTGATTCTTCTTCACCTCCTCTTCTTTCTTCCAAATCTGCTATTAAGACATTCTTTTGGGGTACTACTCCTTCTGTGTATTCTTATTTGTCTTCTTCTCAGGTTCCTTCTCAGTCTAATTCTGTTTCAGCATCTTCTCATAATTCCTTCTCATCTTCTCATCCAACACATGTTTCTGCTTCTCCTCTTGTCCACACAATCCTGGTTTTATCTTTCCCCCTTTATCTTCTTCTCCACCTGGTATTAAACTTACTATTCCCATTATTCCTCGTCCTTCTTCTCACTCTCTCAATTCTCATCCTATGCTCACTCGAAGTAAGACAACAAAATCTGCTCAGTTTGGTTTGGTTGCTACTATTCTTAACACTGAGCCTCAAACCTATAAAGAAGCTTTGCAATGTCCTCATTGGCATAAATCTATGCTTGATGAATTTCAAGCCCTTCAAACTCAACATACTTGGTCTCTTGTTCCTTCTTCTGCAAATCAAAATGTAGTTGGCTATAAATGGGTCTTTCGAATAAAAAAGAATTCAGATGGCTCTATTGCTCGGTATAAATCTCGACTTGTTGCTAAAGGTTATCTTCAAGAAGCTGGTGTTGATTTCTTAGATACCTTTAGCCCCGTAGCCAAGCAACCAACTATCAGAGTCTTCCTTTGTGTTGCTCTTCATTTCAATTGGTCTATTAAACGGTTGGATATGTCTAATGCCTTTCTTCATGGCAAGCTTGAAGAAGAGGTCTTTATGGCTCAACCACCAGGTTTTGAGAATTCTCAGTTTCCTACTCATGTGTGTAGATTGATCAAGGCTCTTTATGGTCTTAAACAAGCTCCCAGAGCTTGGTTTTCCACTTTCTCATCTTTTCTGCTTCAAATTGGTTTTGTTCCTAGTCATTGTGATAATTCCTTGTTTGTTCAATCTACCTCTACCACTCTTACTTATCTCTTGGTCTATGTTGATGACATTCTTGTCACTGGTAACTCTTCTTCTCATATTCAGTCCTTAATTTCTCAGCTTCATTATGTTTTTTCTCTTAAAGATCTTGGTTCTCTTTCTTTCTTTTTGGGTATTTCTGTTACTACTTCTTATTCTGGTTCTTTCTTATCTCAATCTCATTATGCTTCTGAGTTGCTTCAACAGGCTGGCATGTCTGATTGTAATCCTGCCCCTTCACCTCTTAGTCATTCTTCTCCGTCTTCTCTATCTTCCGTTTCTTCCTCTGCCCTTTCCAATCCTTTTCTCTATAGAAGCCTTGTTGGTGGTTTACAATATTTGACCATCACTCGTCCGAATTTGGCCTTTGTTGTGAATCAGGTTTGTCAACATATGCAATCACCTTCTCAAGATGATTTTGCTAAGGTTAAGCGTCTGCTCAAATATGTTCAAGGAACACTGCATCATGGTTTACATTTTTCCCGAAGTTCATTTGATATTCATGCCTTCTCTGATGCTGACTAGGCTGGTAATCCTCAAGATCAATCAAGTGCAGCTCAAGATCAAACGTATGCTAGCTCAAGTGTCAGTCATGCTTCTCAACAGTTATAATGCAGAGCAGTCTAAGTCTAAATAGCAGCAGAGCAGTTGCACCATATCTCTACAGCGTGTATAGGTTAAGAGTGTCTGGTGCATATTAGTTTCAGTTAAGTGTATGTTAGTAAATCCTTTTAACTCCTATTAGTTAGTTTGTTAAGACAGTTGTGAGTTTGTTAAAAGATAGTTGTAAGGTGTGTCTATATAACAATAGTTTTGCAGGTGTAAAGGTGTGATTGAGTTTTATGAAATAATATCTTTCAATAATATTTTCTAGTTGCTTCTCTCTTTTCTCTTCATTTTCAACTTTTACAAGTTCCTCTATGCTTCAAAAATGGGAACCTGATGACCTTATCCAGTTTAAAGGGTATAGGAATCATTTTTTGATCAACAAAATAAGAGAAATGATAATCTTGATAAGGTTGTGACCTTGTTAACCATAGTTCATTCAAAGAAAACAAATCTGTAGTATTATTACACCAGAAAAGCTAAACAAGATTGAAACCTATCCTCCTATTTTTGGCCTTTTAGGTACTTTTATCCTTAAGGGTTGTGTTAAATTATTTGCTTAGCCTATGATTTTATGTAGTAGTATGTATTTTTAGAAGCTCTTTTAAAAAAAAAAGACCACCTAATCCCCCCATGAAAAATGCGCATGGCATCAGCCATTGGTTGATCTTGTCGACAAAGAATGATGCAGATGGTGCATGCATAGTTGTTTAACAAGGGCCTAGTATTTTATAATCACTAAAATAAAACTAGGAAACATTTCTTCCTCCAGAATTAACTTCAAAGATAGTGTAAAAAAAAAATCATCTATGAAGATATATATGATGAGTGAAAGAGAAATCATTGATGAAACTTCAACAAAATCACAGTAATACTTACACTTGCATCCTTCTCCTTCTCTTTTGTTGTCAAATCAAAACTGAGAATTTATTTAGCAAAGTCCATGCATTGATGTGTAGTTGATCACGGTTCTCTCCATTAACTTTCTTGTCAATAACATTATGAGTTTGATTGCCATGTGCAGAAACAACCCCCATTCCAAGTGCTAAAATGGCAACCATTCGATCAATTGTAAAGATTTCCTTCATCTGTTAAGTACATGAATAAGACTAGCTCTTTATATTAATCATTTGAAGGGGAAAAAAAAACACTATCAATAATATTGAAGAAGTAAAATGTCAACTACTCTGGTCCAAGTATTCTTTGAGAACCACACAATGATACTCAACATGACCTTGCCGTTATTCCATTTGTTTCTCTGAAACATTGCCATGGTGTTGCAATAATTTCCAAACCATTGTTTCATCTTCATGCATTCTATCTTCACTGTGTGTGCACAAGCTTTCCTACAGTTCATCAAACTCTGTAAACAGGACGACCCAAGCGTAATACAGTTTGAAGCTTCAATATTGTTGCCCATGGCGAAATGAGAGAAGAGAAAATAGGGAAAAGTAGAAAGATAATATGGGATTGGAAATTTGGGAGCTCATTTTTGGTGTGTGGAAGAGAGAAGAGTAGAGAGACTATATAGGATTGGAAATTTGGAAACTCGTTTTTGGCATGTGTCTCAGTCACTACGTGATCATAGTTATAGATAATAAAAAATATATATATATATAAATAAATAAATAAAAACCCCTTTGTCCCCGTTGAAAGTTTTTTTTTTAAAATTTTTTTTTTTTTTTTTTTTTTTTTTGTAGTTGTAATCTAATTATATTAATATACTAATACTATCTTTGTCAAAAAAAATTCCTAAATACAAGAAGTTTATGGTTATGTTTGGTGCAATTTATTATAAGTTAAACGTTAACAATCATAAAGTATAAGCTAAAATCATTTCTTTCCTAACTTCTAAATTAAGTTTTTTTTTTAACTTATTTAAGTCAAACTCTAAAATTAAAATAAAGGGTAAATTACAAATACACTCCCTAAGATTTGATTAAAATACAAATCACCCTTTTAATTCTAGAAATTACAATTTCACCCCTAAGATTTCTAATTTCATAACAAATCACTCCTTTTATTAATAAATCATAAAGTCAATTAACAATTTTTAATGATATTAAAAATATGTTTCAATTAATAATTTAACTAATTTTATTATTATATATGGGAGTAATTATAAATTTTATTTTTTTAACTAATTTTGTTAAATAAAAAATTCTAACAATAGAATATTTATAATTTTTTAAATTACAAGAAATAATTTATACTTCAAACAAATTCTAAAAATTTATTTGTAATAAATTATAAACAAGTCATTTAAATGGAAACTCTCGCCCTTGTATGACTTTCGAGAAACACCGAATAGTCTTGGAGGGTGGCACCTTTAACAAATTTCATGTCAAAGCAAATATGCGCACTTACAGATAGGAATGGCAACGGGGTGGGGCGGGGCGGAGCCGGGGATCACCCTCCCCGTCCCCGATCCCCGATGGTGGGAATTCCCCCGTCCCCGGCCCCGATCCCCGACGGGGAACCCACTACCGCCCCCACCCCCGCCCCCTAACGGGGATCGGGTTTCCTTGACCCCGAAAATCCCCAGCCCAAAAAAAAAAAAAAAACACAAAAAAAAAAAAAAAAAAAAAACCCAAAAAAAAAAAAAAAAAAAAAAAAAACACAACATGAACATATGAGCTCAAAATACATCAACATCAACAAAAAAAACAAAAAAAATCAGCTCAAAAAAAAAAATCTAAGCTCTAACAGATCTAACAGATCAAAAAAATCTTCATCATTTTCATCACCACCAAATCTTCATCAACATCTTCATCTTCATCTCCATTATTTTCTAGATCTGAAGAATAAAAGAAAAAAACAAGAGAGAGAGAAAGAGAGAGAAGGAGATCCGTAAGAGAGAGAGAGAGAGAATGAGATCTGTGTGAGAGAGAGACGGGGTACTGTGAGAGGGAGATGAGGAGTCGGCGGTGAGAACGACAAAAGCAGCTGGCGGTGAGAACGACAGAAGCAGCCGGTGAGAACGAGAGGAGCCGGCGGTGACAGTGAGGGAGCTACGGTTGTGTGAGAGAGTGAGAGTGAGAGAGAGAGAGTGAGAAAGTGAGAGTGAGAGGGAGGCCAGACCCAGTTGTGTATTATGATATTTATATGTATATAAACGCATGATATTTATATATATAATTTATAAACACACAACACACACACACATAAATATTTATATATATATATATAAACAGGTTCGGGGGCTGAACGGGAGCGGGGGCGGGGCCGGAGCCGGGGCGGGTCCGGGGCTGTGAAAGCTATCCCCGTCCCCGCAGGGGTATTTTTCGGGAAAAAACCGTTCAATTCAAGGTCGGGGGGTCAGGTCCCCATCGGGCCGGGTTCAAATTGCCATCCCTACTTACAGAAACACCAAATAGACTTCTGACACATTTTTAGGAAACATTTGTTGGTAACCTGGAGGTGACATTAGCAGAAAGGCTAAGGTTAGAAATATCAAATTTTTTATTAAATAAATGATCAAATATTTTATATGAGTGTGATGTTTATAATTTTGTAGACTCCACATATGTGAGATATTTATCATTGATTTGATAAAAAATTTGGATCTATAATATTATCCTAACGGAAATAATCTAATATCTTTGATGAAAAGAAACACCAAATAGACTTCTGACACGTTTTAGGAAACATTTGTTGGTAGCCTGGAGGTACCATTAACGGAAATGATCTAATATCTTGATGGAAAAAGTTTGGGATTCCAATTTGGAGACCCTATGACTCTTAAATGTGTGCAATTGGTTTTTATGTATTTTTTTTCCACTCTCTCACGTAGGATAATGTGGAAATTATGAAAGTGAAGTTTTTGTGAGGTCTCAATCATGGAAAATGTTATAGGTTTTAAATTTTTTATCAAATAAATGACTAAGTGTGTGTGGGGTCTATAAAATTACACACTCCACATACATGTGAGACATTTGATTATTTATTTAATAAAAAATTTATGTTGCGTTTGGTAGAGTTTTCCAAATATGATTTGAAAATAGAATTGTATTTTGAGTTTGTAAATTTTGGAATTATGATTTGAGTGTAAAAAATTTGTTTGGTGAAAGAGTTTTGAATTGAGTAGGGAATTTTTGATGTGGCATATGATATTTGATACAAAAACTTACAACTCATAACCAAACACACAACTCAAAATTCCATTAAAACTAATAAAAAATTAAAAAAATTAAGAAAATATTTTTTTATTCAATATGTAAAAATTAACATGGGTCAAATGCAAAAAAAAAAAAAAAAAAAAAAAAAAATTGCACTGTTCCGGTCAACCAATGGAACGACCGGTTAATATAAATTTTTCCGCTTTTAACCGCGTTTTCAAAAGTGAGCGTGAAATTAATTTTTAAAAATTAAAAACAAACACCATATTCAAATGAAGCTTTGAAACTAAAGTTCCAAAACACCACCAAACAAAGCCTAAGGGTAATAATATAAAAAGTCAAAAAGTCATTATCCTATTTAAATCACATCATCTTATTTAAATCACATCACATCTCTAACACATCACATCAAACTCAACCCAAACCCAACCCATATAAGTCAATAAATCAAAAAATATATTTTTTTAGAACATCTCAAACCAACCAGTATCCCTAATATTACTCATCAGTCATTGCTCTATTTTTATTTTGTGATTTTTATTATCCATGCGCACTTACAGCACTTCTGACACGTTTTTTTTGAAACATTTGTTGGTAACCTGGAGGTACCAATGTACCATACCCACCCAAAAACCTGGAGGTACCATTAACGGGAAATGATCTAATATTTTTATTATGAGCTTACAATGATAATAATTCAAATAATTTATTTCATAAAAATGACAATAAAGATAAATTATTCTTAAAATCAGTTTCATTGGAAATCACCAAACACATAAAGAAATTATATTTTATTTTTTTAAATAGGCGGCAACTATGAGATTAAATTTAAATAATATATTTTATAAAATAAAATATGATTTATTCATTTATTCATTGATATCTAATAAAACTAATTTTTTATTTAAATGATCTTCACTGCAAATTTTATAAGATAAACGGTTCGAATTAATTACTATAAACTCAACTCAATGTGAAAATTACAAAATAAAGTATGAAAAATACCAACATAAAGAGAAGTCTTTCGTGAAAATTACTTTTGAGGTACCTAGACACGGCAAGAAGATTGGATTAGGGGGACCATAACTTCATTGTCGTCTAGATTACAAGCCAAACTTCATCATCGTGTAGATTATTATTTTTGTGTTGTTGGATATTTCATAAATAAATTTTGACATTTGATTCAAAATTTCAAATATATTCTAATATTTTTTTCCCAATCTGTAGACAAGCTCATGAAAAAATTCTCGATTGGAAAATTACTTTTGAGGTACCTAGACACGGCAAGAAGATTGGATTAGGGGGACCATAACTTCATTGTCGTCTAGATTACAAGCCAAACTTCATCATCGTGTAGATTATTATTTTTGTGTTGTTGGATATTTCATAAATAAATTTTGACATTTGAGTCAAAATTTCAGATAAATTCTAATATTTTTTTCCCAATCCGTAGACAAGCTCATGAAAAAATTCTCAATTGTCAAACTAGAGGGGTTAGAGGGGTTTTCGTGATAGTGTGGACATCAGGTTTCATAACTGTTAAAAAAGTCTAGATGCATAGAAAGAATCAAATACAAAATAGATAGTTACAAATATTTTTTATATATGCATTTTGTGTTCGATTTTTTTTATACGTGTAGCACAACTATTAACCATTTAATTGAACTCTAAGAAATTATTTTTTTTGTTTTTTTCCTAGGATAATGTCATATTTTTAAAATTTTTTTGAAGATTTACATTGATTTCTACCTTAGTGGCGTATGTATTAAGGAGCTCATATCGAATTAGATTTTTCATCTTGTTTTAAATTTTAAAATGTCATAATTTTTATTAGGAGAATTTTTTTTAAGATCTCTGATATTAAAATTTTATGAGATAAAGGATATACAATATTTTCATAATAATTAGGGTCCCTCAACATTTTCACATAGAAAATTCGGCTCAGAAATTTATGCCCGATTCAAAGAAATTTTGGCCCGACTTTGGTCCTCAACACAGAGAAATTTCAATTTTCAGAAAGAAATTTCAAAATTTCTCTAATATTATCATAGAGAAATTTCATCGAGGGATTTTAACTAATAAAAAAATATCTTGGACCTCTCCTACTACACAAAGTTGGAGAGGGATGTTTCACTAATTTTTTCTTTTTATTATACATATTTATTTTTAATAAAATCTATATTTTTAAAATCTAATTGTTGAGATTTATCAAATAAAATTACTATTGGATATGAAATTTATATAAAAATATAACTGAAGTTTTTTGTAGTTATATCAATTTTCTAGTGTTTGCAGAAATTATAAAATTTTACATTTTTTTGTCCATAAATTGCGAAGATTTATGTAATTAAGAAATACCTCAATTGACAATTGAGCAAAATTTCTCATTTTTTCCATCAAAATTTTATCATAAAAGGTTATTTATTTATTAATTTTCAATTTTTCCATATATGTAACGCCCTTAAAATAAACCCATAATATCATATATACACGATAAAGAAAAGAGATTTCATATTACAATCATCAGAGTATTCTTACAAAAGATATTACATGTTGACAACAAAAGTAAATGCCCTATAGGCTTACAACTTTCCAAGTCAACACTTGGTTACAAAAAGGAGAGTACTAACTCTACACAAAATAAGCCATTGGCTTGATATACATGTAATACAACAAAACAACAACAACAAAAAAAAGTCTAACAGTCTCAAGTCTCCCAAGCTACGTCCTTGGAGGTGGCATAACACATGTACCTGAAAATGATGTCCCATATAGGGTGAGCCAACGCCCAGTAGAGATGACTTTGGTCCTCAACGCTAAACATAATATGAGCAAAAACTAAAACATTAGCATTTGATAAATGTTTAACCCACATAAATCAATTCATAACCCATTTCAATTACATGACAAGTACATCCATGTTTCATTTCATTTTCCATTATTTATCTAGTTCTCAACTTATGAATAAGGCTTAGAACCTGGCCAATAATTTAATGAGACAATAACTCATATCAACAATACTTCTATACTTCACAATAAATACACATATTTGTTGTATTAATATCATATAAAACACTTCCATACTTCACAATAGATACACATATTCGCTGTATCAATACTTCAATAGATACACATATTTGTTGTATCAATGGAGTTCATCCCCTATCTCCTCCCAAATAATATCCGGTTTAGGAGTACATCCCCTATCTCCTCCTAAACCGTGGTGTACATCATCTATCTCTTCCCACACCACACAATGTATATAAACACATATCATATACATGAGTAATCAATACATAAATTTGATGTATTATTCCAACTGTCATATTCAATGACATATTCAATTGATTAGTTTTAGTTCGCCTAATCATCATGCATTGTCTACAACAATCAAGACTATCCTCCACCGATAGCCCAAAGCAATTATTTCTAAACAGATAATAAATGCATCAACAGATATATAACCAACATTTTCAAAAGTGAGCGATTAATAAATCCAACTCCACTATTCTATCTCATATTATGCCAATTTCATCATTTCCAACTCAATTTCATATTTCCATAACATTTCCAAATTAATTCATAACAAAATTTAGGGCTTTCCTCCATCTTTCTCAACTTTGACCCAAAGGTTCAAATCTCATTTCTAGACCCAAATACACATGTATTGGTCAAAATGATAAATCCCCTCTTTATTCATTTTGAAACCCTAACACCCAAAATTACCCAACTTCAACATTAAATCAAAATGACTAAAAATTTATGTCAAAGATTATATAAATGAGTAGTAATCCCTACCTCAAATTCGGAGCTCAAAGGAGAAGGTGAGGAAAAACGAAAGTGCCCCAAATCCTAAGATTTTCGGATCAAAATGTAGCCCTCAACAAGATCCACACTTTTTACAAAGGCCCAAGGATAGAAGACCACTCCTACTAGATCAATCCCTATAGAGAAGTTGGAGTTTTAGAGTGAGATGCTCTCCAATGGAAGTTTTGAAAAAGTAAGATAGAGAAAGAAAGTCAAAAAGTGATCCAAAATGTCACTTTTTGAACTGATATAAAAGTCCCTCCGCTCGAGCGTGGAACTCCCCGCTCGAGCGTCAGACACAGACTCACGCTCGAGCGTGAAAAGCGCCGCTCGAGCAGAGGAACAAAATCGAAAGGGCCCGCTCGAGCATCAAAACTCCGGCTCGAGCGTCCGATGACCTGCAAAGAAAACTACTGGGAGATGGATATTCACGTTCGAGCATTCAAACTCCCGCTCGAACGGAGAAGCAACAACAAAGGGCCCGCTCGAGCGTAAAGGCCAAAATATGGGCATCCACTTTTGGTTTCTAAACACAACCAACCTGTTCCAAACCTGCCCAACATAACCCAAGACTCAAATACAAAGAGTAAATGATAAAAATGAGAATAAGGCAACAACATAACCATGGAACCAAGCCCGGAATACAATAAACAAAGGAAGGGAAAACCGAGATCGCTATAATATAATATTAGGACAATTGTTTATTGGTGGGACATTTTAAAAATAATTACATTATACATGAAATTTTTTTAAATACAAGTCTAACACAAAAAAAAAAAAATACACCGAACATACAAAGGGACTTACATTAAACACAAATTAAACTTGCACCCTATGAAATTATAAAAAAATTTCCACTATCAAACGGATTAGAGATTTTCCCACATATTTTGAAGGAAAATGCTAACGTTGTCTTTTGTTTAAACGTATAAAGCCATGACATTTCCATTAATCAGCATTCAAATATTGCGCAACTAGGAGGATCTCTAATGCATATCAAAAAATTGATAAAGTTTGTACCACTTCGTTATATATGTTTTTAATACATGTTATGCATGTTTATGATAAATGTTATATAATTTTTTAATAACGTTATGAAAAATAGTGATTTAAAAATAGAGATTAGCTTGTCTCCAACTACAAAGTGGACTAAATCGTGTTATTTAGACCTATGGGACTCACCACGGGTTTTGTCTCAATGATTCGACCGTTCATTTATTAGACCACAACGTATAGATTATCCATGAAAAAAATCAGTTTGATTTGATATTGTAACCACGTTAGTTCATTACATTTGTCTCACAAAAAATGAATGATTTAGTTTTCAAATAATATTTGTCGTTCATTGTTTTGCAAATAGATGTCATAAAATAAAATAGCTACACTTATCGGATCCACCTAATTTTATTTTATTTTTATGGATGATCTACACATTATGGTATAAAATAATACAGTCCAGTCCACTTTGTAAACTGGAGACAATCAACTGTCTAAAAATAAAATTATACATTTTTATGATAATATTATGTATTTTTTTTTTATAAAGTTACATGTTTTGTGATTTAAAAATTCTTTGATAAAAAAATGTGTAACATTACCATAAAATATGGGGTAAATTATTTATAAGTCTTATTTGGAAGACTTATATAAGATATAATCCTATGAAAAAACTTATAACCCAATAAGTCATGTGATTTTCTTGCAGACACATCTACCATCAATCTTAATTAATTAATAACCGTATTAATGATAATGCCATATACAGGAAATCTAATGTCACCATAAATTATGATCATATCTATATGGTTAGAAATTTTGTAACGCCCTCAAAATAATACATAAAACCCACCATTCCTAACATGTATTGATATAAGAGAAATAAATATCTTTCCATTCATCAGAGTAATTAAGTACAGAAGTATTACATGTTGACAACAAAAGTAAATGCCCCAGGGGCTTACAACTTTCCAAGCCAACACTTGGTCACAAAATAGAGTACTAACTCAATTACACTTTAAGCCCTCGGCTTGAATTTACATGTAATACAACAAAACATAACACAAAAAGTCCACCAACCTCTAGCCTCCCAAGTTACGTCCTTGGAGGTGGCATACCATCTGTACCTGAAAATGATGTCCCATATAGGGTGAGCCACAGCCCAGTAGAAATATACTAAACCAACTATAAGTAATGACTGAAATTATAGCATTTGATGGATGGTCAACACTTATAAACCAATCTATATCATATTACAGTTCCATGACAATTATGTCCATGTTACGTTTCACTTTACTCTATTTATCAACTCATTTCATAAACGTGGCTCTAAACCTGGCCAGATAATTTAAATGAGATTACATCTCATACTAATAGTACATCCATTTCAATTGGGATAACAACTTATATTAAACACTTCTTACTTCACAATAGATACACATAATTGTTGTATCAATCTCAAACAAAACCTTTCACACTTCATTTATGATATACAGATTTACTATATCAATACTTCAATAGATACACATATTTGCTGTATCAATAAAGTACATCCCCTATCTCCTCCTAAACAACGTCCAGTTTAGGAGTTCATCCCCTATCTTCCCCTAAACCGTGGAGTACATTCCCTATCTCATCCCACACAACACAATGTATATAAACACATATCATATACAAGGTCAATCAATACATAAATTTGATGTATTATTCCAACCCTATCTCCTCCCACACAACACAATGTATATAAACACATATCATGTACAAGGTCAATCAATACATAAATTTGATGTATTATTCCAACCGCCATATTCGATGACATATTCAATTGATTAGTTTTAGTTCGCCTAATCATCATGCATTGTCTACAACCTTCAAGACTATTCTCCACCGATAGCCCAAAGTAGTTATTTCTAAACAGAAAATAAATGCATCAAATGGATATAATATCAACATTTTCATAGGTGAGTGATAAATTAATCCAACTACACCATTTAATCCCATAATTTTCCAATTTCAATATTCTTAACTCAATTTCTCATTTCCCAAAATTAATTATACAAATTAATTTATCATAATAATTAGGGCATTTTCCCATATTTCACTTATCAACCCAATGGCTCAAATTCAACAATTTGACAACAACAGTTCCATTTTCCAAACCTTACATACACATGGAGTTTAATATCATAAAACCCCTCTTTTATAAATTACAAACCAAACCCTACTTTCTCAAAAATTACCCAACAATACCAACATATCAAAATGCCCAAAATTTAAGACAAAACTCATAAGATGGAGTAGGGTATCCCTACCTCAAAATTAGAAGCCCAAAGGAGAAGATGGTGAACACCCGAAACCCAAATCCACAACTTTTCAGATTAAAACGAAGCCCAAGCCACCCTCTATCTTTCTTACAAATGACTTAGGGTAGGAACACACTAAAACTAGATGAAACCCTAGAGAGAAGGAGTGTAGAGAGAGAGAGAGAGCTCGGATTTAGGGTTTGCAAAACAAAAGAGATGAAAAAGTGAAGTGTTTACCTGCTGCTGTCTACTGATATAACACAGGCTCGCTCGAGCGACCAGACACAAGGAACTCTCGCTCGAACGTAGAAAGCCTCACTCGAGCCAACAATGCGAAGCTTCAGGTCTGCAACCCAGAAGCACGCTCGAGCGACAGAATGCTCGCTCGAGCGAAGAAACTCAAAATATACACCTCGCTCGCTCGAGTGAAGGAAAGCTCGCTCGAGCCAAGAAATACAACTCTTAGGTCCAGAACCAGACGTAGACTCAAGCTCGAGCGAAGGACTTCTCGCTCGAGCCACCAGATACAAAACTCAACTCTCGCTCGAGCGAAGAAACCCTGGCTCGAGTGAAGGATCTAAAACAAAGATCTCGCTTGAGCGACAAAGTTCTTGCTCGAGCGAAGACACCAAAATCTGGGCAGCAACCATTTGCTCCCAATCACAACCAACCTGTAACAAACCTGCCCAACACATCCTATAACTGAAAAATAAGGAATTAAAGGATGACAAAAAGATATATACTATAACAAGCTCCACAGAACCCAAGTCCGGATATAACAACCAAATGGGGAAAGACCGGGATCGCTATAAATTTGAAATTCAAAATAACCTAATTAATGGAAATACCATATATGGGAAATCCAATGTTACCACAGATTATAATCATATCTATATAGTTGGAAATTTGAAATTCAAAACGTAAATGTAACATGTAACATCTTAAACCCAATATGACATTCCCAAACCTAACGTGACATTCCCTTATTCTTCTGAAATTCAAAATAACTTGATTAATAGCAATACCATATATGGGAAATCCAATGTTATCATAGATTGTGATCATATCTATATGGTTGGAAATTTGAAATTTGAAATTCAAAATATAAATATAACATATAACATCCCAAATCTAATGTGACATTTTCAAACCCAACATGACATTCTCATATACTTTTCATCCCAAATTCAACGTAAATGTAACATATAACACCCCAAACTCATTGTGACATTCTCATATGTTTCTTATCCCAAACCCAACTTAACATTCGAATACTCCACCGTTGAATTATGAATAATATAACCTCCTAAATGTAACATGTAACATCCCAAACCCAACATGACATTCTCGTACTCTACCGTTGTTCACATTTTAAATTTTTAATTAACAACAATAACCTCCTAAATGTAACATGTAGGGATACTCACGGGTCAAGTTTGGGACGGGTTTATAGAATTCCGTCCCCGCCCCATATCATATTGAGGGCGGGGTAAATCGGGGGATGATGGAATATTAATAAGGACAAGGTTAATTTTTTAAGTTAAAAATAAAAATATTAATAAAAATGATTGATAATATAGTATATTATGAATAATAATTTATACTTAATGAAAATTATATTATATAAGATAGAAAATAAATGAATAAAAATTAATATTAAGTATAATGTTTTATTGTTTTAACATTATTATAATGAAAAATAAATAAATTATATATTATATACATATAAATATATTTGATAAATATAATTAGGATAGGGTTTAGTTAGAACTGAGCGGGGGAAGCAAAATTCATCCCCACCTCATTTCTTGATTGGGGTGGAGAAAATCCATGTGGGGCAGGGGAAAATGATCATCCCTATATAACATCACAAACCAAATGTGATATATGAGAGAGAATAAATGTATAATAATGGAACAAAGTAGAAATATAATAATCCACTACTACAATTGATTTAAACAATATAGGATCTCATGAAATAGAGTCCTATCTAAATAGGACTTTAGAATCTATAAGAAGTTTCACAGAATTTCATACTAAACAAGTTTCTATAATAGGACTTATAAATAATTTTTCCTAAAATATATAATTTCATTTCTAAATAATAAAAAAATTATCTTAACTCTATTAAAATATTATGCAATATTTATCACAAAAATGTATAACATGTGTTACAAAAATAAATAACAAAATAGGAGTGTGTATGGAAAGAATTTCTTATTGAAAATGTTGCAAATGGCTGATTTTGAGTCAATAAAAATGAAGATTTCTTTCAAAAAATGAGTACCGCCAATGAAAATTCAATGAAAATTTCTTTTAAATCATATAATTCGAAAGATGTGTCCACTAGTAGAACCTTTAACATATGAGATGCTATAATTTATTGGAAAAATAACAATACGGTGTAAAAAAATAAAAAATAAAAAAAAATTACAAATTAGCGACAAAATTTATAAATTTTAATAATTAAAATTTTAATTTTTTTTACGAATTTGTAATAATTTTTAAAAGTTATCACTAATTTTTAATTGGAAAATTTACAAATCATAGATACTTTTTAAAAATAATTACATATTCATCAAAAACATTATAAACTTAATTATTAAAATTTATCAATGATTTGTAATTTTTTTTTCAAACTTGCTCTGATTTATTATTTTCCCATTTTAATTTTTCCTAATTTATTTGATGCTTCCACGTATCTGTGACGGTAAGTAGAGATGGCAATTTGAACCCGACCCCCGATTAGAACGATTTTTTCTTGAAAAATACCTCGACGAGCGGGGAATCATATTCGAAAATGAATCCCCGACAAACTTCCAGCCGAGGACGATGATACGTTCCCCAGCCCCAACTTCGGCCCCATTCTCGTCCCCGTCCCCGTTCCCGTCCCCGTCCCTGACGTAAAATTACTATTATACCCCTCTATGTACATATATATATATACAAACCAAACCCTAAAACACGATTATTAGACCACCTCTCATCTCCCTCTCTCTCTCTCTCTCTCTCTATCTCTCTCTAAAACCCTCTCTCACCACCAATCTCCCTCCCTCCGTTGTCATCATCTCCCTCCTTCTTCGCTGTCCATCTCTCCCTCCTCCCATCACCACCGATCTCTGAGTAATCGAACACCGTAAAGAAGACTTTACTGACACCAAATTTGCCTTTGCCAATCTCTTCGCCGTCACTGTCTGGTTCATTTTCGGCCACCCATCTGGTTCATCTCTAGTTCTTTCTCCAGTCGGATCTGTGTTTTTTTTTAACAGATCTAAGGATGCTGAGTTTGGATCTGAGGATTTGTGTTTTTTACAAACATTTTATCTAAGTTCGGTCTATCTGAGTAATGATCTGTGGAGTGAGATCAATTTTTGTACATTTTACAAACATTTGTTTGAAGACATTTACTGTTGTTGTTGTTGTTGTTGTAGTAGTAGTAGTAATATATACATATCTCTCTCTCTCTCACATCTCTGTTTAGTGTTAGATCATCTGATTGAAGAATGAGTACAACCTCTATGTGTGTATGTGAATGTATGTATCTTTGTATATCTGTTCTTCCCTCTGTGTGTGTAGTGTTAGATCAAGATTGGATTTTATATCTATGTATCTTTGTACATATGTTCTTCCCTCTACCTCAAAAAAAAAAAAAAAAAAAAAAATTGAGGATTTTTCAGGGTCAGGAAAACCTGATCCCCGTTAGGGGACAGGAGTGGAGGGTGATGAATTCTCTGTTAGAAATCAAGGCCTGGGACGAAAAGTTTTTTGTATTCGGAGATTAATGATGGAGGGTAATTACTGACTCCATCCCGACCCATTGCCATTTCTAACTGTGAGCCATATATGGTATTCACTTCAAAAATCAAGAAACGATTCTAACTTTTACAACCCATTTTCCTCCAAGTTTGAGCAATGGACCCCATTTTTTTTTCCTTTTTTAATTGAAATTTTCGTTTAGGACTCCCAGAGTCGAAGGTTCACACATTGTGTGTACGTTCCTTAGCAACAATTTATTGCAAGTCTTCCTTGACAAGTGTTGGCACACCTGGTCACTATCTACTGCATGGTGGAGAAAGACTTGAGTGAAACGGTTTATTATATATTATGAAAAGAAAAATGCGTGCTCTAATTTTTAATCTCTAAAATCAATTCTAATGAGTTGGTAGTGGGCTCTACTCATTGTGATGTGATACTTTGATTTTTTTTTTTTCCCCCTTACCATGTCACCAGAATTAGTGCTCTGAATTATTGTTGTTATTAAAAAAAATAGAGAAATTTACGAAATAATAATGTTAGATTTAAGAGGATAATTTCTTTCAGACTAAAATTTAGATTAGAGAGGGTTGTTTGGGCCCATGAGGTTCATTACAGATTCCATTTTCAATGATCTGAATCGTTTATTTTGTATGGCACTTTGTGTATTGAATTTACAAAAAAAATTAAGTCAATCCGATAACTGTATTGTTCAATTTCTCGTGTTTTTTACTAAAAAAATGGACGATAATTGTGTTTTTAAAAAATAAATCATACATTTTTTTTGTGATAAAAATAATAAATTGAACAAGTTGTAATTACCGAATCAACTTAATTTTTTTGTGAAATACACAAAATACTAGATAAAATGAACGATTTAAATTATCAAAACGTGACCTATAGTGAACCTCACAAAGCCCAAACAATCTACTCCAGTCCAGTCTAAATTCAGGCAAAGTGATGATGAAGTGGGGATTGATATGCATGCTAAAACTTTATTTAAATTATAGATTTGAATAAAAAATTTAAAAGTTAAAAAAAATTAATTTATATTACATTAATATTGTACAGACTTTAACACGTTTTCATCTAATTAAAAACGGATGGGCTGGAGAGTGGGTACCCTAATTGTTTGGACCTAAATTCCAATGCATCGTTGGGGTTTCATGTAGAAGATATTGGGCCTTTTTTCATGTTGGAGAAAAGCCCGTTTGGTGACCCAGTTGGGTCATGTCATGTCCGGTCCATCTGAAGGCGATAGAGTAGAATTAGAAAACTTACAAAAGTGATATATATATATATATATTTATAATCATATAATATAAGAAAAATGATCTTTTTAATCCACAAAAGTTTATAGGAGTTTCATTATTTCAATCATAATTTCTTAATTATTTTTGTTTAAAAAAAAAAAACTTCCGTATTACCATAAATAAACCACTTCTGTATTACCCTAAATAAACCCTTATTACCCAGCAGCCCTAAAGAAACCTAAAGCCACAGCAACCCTAGCATAGTGATTATATTCTATCAGCGGCAGCAGCTTTGTGGGCGAGAGAGAGTTCAGCAGCAGTAGTTTTGTGAGTAAAATATTTATTTTTTAACATAGTGATTATATTTTTAAATTGATTAAGAATAATTGTATTCATGAGTTTCACATAAATATTAATTATTGATGATAATTGGATATTAGCTTTGTGAGTAAATCATTTATTTTTTAACATAGTGATTATATTTTTAAATTGATTAAGAATGATTGTATTCATTAGATTCACATAAAATATTAATTATTGATGATGATTGGATATTGATGGTAATGATTAGATTATTTTTTGTAATTGAATTTTTTAACTCATTTTATTTTATTTTTTTAAAATGGTTGTGATTAATTTGTGATTGGATTTTTAACTCATTATGCTTTTTGATAAAAGAAAATAATTGGGTTTTTTAATTTTCAAGTGACTTCATTGCTTTTTTTTTTTTAGAAAAATGCTTCGGACCCCCACTGGGGGTTGGCGCACTCTGATTGAATAAAAAAAAACTGTTTTATTTATTTATTTTTTTTTTTTTTGAGTTTCAGCCAGTGGGAGCTCGCCACCTCATTGGGGGTCTGTAGCATGGTTGTTTTTTTTATGAGGAAAAATGTGATTGTGTTTTTTTACACTCCATTTTGATCACACGGTGATTTTATTTTTTTAAATGATTATGTTTTTATACATTCCATATAATATGTGTTTTTGGTTAAAAAAATATCGTATTCATGTTTTTTTAATACAATCACGTCAAAAAAAAAAAAAGATTGTATTCATATTTTTTGAATACAATCACACGGTGATTGTATAGTCTATGTTGTTTGGAAAAAAAAAAAAAATCGGTTGTATTTATTAGATTCACATAAAGTAGTCATTGTATTTTTATTTTATTTTTAAAAACGTTGTGCTTTTAACTATCAATTAACTTAATTTGTATATTTTTTTAAAAAAAAATAATTTTATTTTTTAATTACCAATTGACTTCATTGTTTTTCAATACTGTGATTGTTGTCTCTTTCTACACCATTTAATCTGTGTTTTTTGAAAAAAAGAAAAGATTGTATTCGTGATTGTGATTGGACTTAATTTATTTTTCAATACGGTGATTGTATTTTTAATCTATGCTTTTTGAAAAAAAAATTAGATTGTATTCATTAGGCTCACATAAACTATGCACTATTGATGATGATGATTAGATTATATTTTGTAATTAGATTTTTTAATTCACTGTATTTTTTTAAAAAAAATGGCTGTGCTTTTTAACTTTTAATTAGCTTAATTTCTGATTGGGTTTTTAACTCGATATGCTTTTTGAAAAAAAAAAAATAATTGTATTTTTAATTATCAATTGACTTAATTGCTTTTTTTTTAATTACCTTAATTTGTGATTGTGTTTACACTCTATTTTGATTACACAGTGATTTTATTTTTTTTAATGATTGTGTTTTTCTACACTCCATTTAATTTGTGCTTTTTGAAGAAAAAAAAAAAGATTGTATTTATGTTTTTTTGCATATAATTACATGGTAAAAAGTGTAATTAACCCAAATAAATATAAATATATATAAAAAGTTTCTCATTATTTTAAGGGAAAATTATTTATAAGTCCTATTAGGGAGACTTATGCTAAATATAGTCCTACTAAAAAACTTATGTTCTCATAAGTCCTGTGGGAAGTTTGTTGACACATTTACCTTCAATATTAGTTGTTAATATCATAAATAATAGTAAAACTATATATAAGAAATTGAATATTACCATAGATCATATCTATATAAACGTAACGTAACGTGACACCTATATAAACGTAACGTGACACCTATGATCTATAGTAACATGCAATTTCCTAAATGTTACCATAGATCATATCTAGATAAACATAACGTAACGTGACACCTATATAAATGTAACGTGACACCTATGATCTATGGCTATATTCAATTTCTTATATAAGAAATTGAATGTTATCATAGATCATATTTATATAAAACGTAACGTGACACCAACATAAACTAGCAACATTTTCACATTCAATTTAAAAAAATAAAAACTCATTAAGTTTGCGAAACGTAACGTGACACGTTACGTTACGTTTATGTAGGTGTCACATTACGTTACGTTTATGTAAGTGTCACGTCACGTTACGTTTATGTAGGATCTTGTAGAATACATTTCTATCTAAATAGGACTTGAGACTCTATAAGAAATTACACAGGGCTTAGCCTACCATAAGTGTCTAAAAAAGGACTTATAAATAAGTCTCCCTTATTTTAAGTGATGCAATTTTTGTTCAATTGAAGGGTTGGATTACAAATTCAATAATAGAAAATGTAATCATATAAAGATTAATGTTAGAGTTAATCAAATTTTTTATTTAATATTTAATATTTTATTCTGTACTCACATAGTGTGTGGAACTTACAAGATGTGACACTATGTGAATAGAGAGTAAAATATTAAGTTAAAAAAAATTACTCTATAAATTATTTTTTTACGTTGTCCTCAATTAGAAAACTTTAAAGTGAGAAGCTTGGTTGAAAATTGTTAGCTTTTTTTTTTTAATTTTAAAAAAATATCAAAATGAAATTTTTTTTAATAGAAGTTTTCACGACCTGCTAATGTATGTCGTGTAAAGGTATAATATTTTACAACATAAAATGTATATCGTCTTAAATGGAAATATTTGTATGCCGTGAAAATATATATTTTTTTATAGCATATTTTTTTATAGCATACTTTTTATATATTTTTATAGCATACTTTTGTATGTCATAAAAAAATAGGGTTAAAATTTTTTTTAGTAGAAGTTTTCACGGCATGCCAATGCATGCCGTGTAAAGTTAAAATAGTTTACGACATGAAATGTATGTTGTCTTAAGTGCAAATATTTTATAACATATATTTTGTAAGCCGTGAAAATATACATTTTTTATGACATACTTTTGCATGTCATAAATATATAAATTAACGACTTACATGGTGTGTATGTATGTATGCTGTTATTGATAAAATATTAACGGCTTAAAAAAAAAAAAATCGTAGAATGTATTAACTACGACATGCATTCGATTTATGTCGTAAACATAAAGCCATAAATAGTTAGTTTTGTTGTAGTGTTTATTAGGTTCACATAAAATACCCATGCTATAAATAAACTTCCTACCCAAATAATTGTTACCTTTTAAACAATTAAGAAAATTCTCATTGGCTAGTTGTCATTTAACTTTTATTTTAGAATCCCACATAGAGAGAGAGAGAGAGAGAGAGGGAGAGAGGGAAAAAAAAAGTGAATTGCTTCGCTTACATAAAATGAATCTTATACTCCCATTTATATAAGCAAAATGAGATTTTAAGTGAAAAGCCTTATGATCAATATCTCATACTAATTTTTTTGATTTTCTTAATTTTAAACAATTAAGAAAATCCCGATTGGCTAACTTCTATTTAACTTTTATTTTATATAAATAAAAAAATTAAATATAATTATTATATTTTTATTAAATAATATATTGTTTTATCTCGTGCATAACACGGATGATATGTTAGCTGTTATTATTAAAAAGGAATAACTTTTTTGAAGTCTTGAAGTCATTACTTTAGAGTTTTTTCCAATTTTTGCTAAAATGGCCTTAACTTTTTACACTTACAGTTTGTAATTAACGGTAAAATGACAAATTAAAACCAATCAATTCCACTTTTCCACTCCCTACATCTCCAAACTCTCCTGTGCA
The DNA here is from genome assembly GCF_004153795.1 of Camellia sinensis. NCBI lineage: Eukaryota > Viridiplantae > Streptophyta > Magnoliopsida > Ericales > Theaceae > Camellia > Camellia sinensis. Next base: position 1,217,430 of record NW_021025455.1, on the reverse strand, counting down.
ATTTTAAATCAGTTTCAACATCTTCATTGAAACGTTCTAAAACTTGCCTTTCATGGAACTGCATTTTTCGGATGGATGTTAGGTAGGGTCTCTTTTGATAGTGGCCTATTTTGGGAAGATGGTTAAACGCTAATTTTTTGACCTTTTTTTTAATTTTTCAACTTTTTTTTTGTAAAAGAGAAAATTGATTAGAAGTTAAGAAGTGATTTTTAACTTACTTCTCAAAACAGGCCATTGTCCCCATAGACATGTGATTGGTTTAAAGGCCCTTCGATGATGTGGAGGGTTGCGAGGCTTATGCAAAGATGGGTGACAAGGCGCTAGATGGATTCACCATCACATTAGAAAATGCTAGGAGAGGGGTGGTCAAAGTCAAAACTATTCACTGTGCAGAATTTTTTTTTTCTTTTTTTTTTGTTTGGGAGAGACTATTCAACAACATTGCAATCTTATACTTAAAGTTTGTAAAGTATTTATCTAAAGTATATATTTATTGCTTATCTTGCATTGTAATTGTAATATCGTTAGTTATATTTTTATTTTCTTCATTAAAAAATTTCATTATGTGATTCGGTTCCTTGAAAAAAAAAAAAAAAGCATAAGAAAATAAAGAGAGCTTTCTTAGGTTTGTATTTTTCTATTCAAGTTGGTGCAATTTATTTATTTAGTTGTTATCCCATGTTTCAATTTGTCAATCTTTGGTTTGTTTTCTATTTTGTATATTTCTTTCCCTGTTTCACTTTTGTTTGTTTCCCCTATTTTTTGAACTCAATTTTTTTTAGGATTCTACGTTTCAATTTGGCCCTGGTGTGGAATTTAGCAAAATTTGTATATAAGTGCATTTAATTGTTGTGATTTTATTTTTAAATTGTTAATTTTCTTTGTGTATATTAAATCTGTTCTGTTTATTTTCTTTATGTCTATCAAATCTTTTTAACTATGAGTGTTCTAAATGTCTTGGGTATGTACTTTACTAGTTTGTGCTTTTGTATATTTATATTCATTTTTTTTTTCTAAAAATTGCGAAGAATAAAATGTGTGCAATTGTTTAGACTTAGACTTAAACAGTTTGAGGTTTTTTCTTTCACTTTTTTAAGCTTTTGTTTGTTTTTGTGTATAAATTCATTTTTTTTTAAATTTGGTTTGTTTGTTTTTGTGTGTGTTTTTTTTATTTAAAAAAAAATTCATTGTTCTATGTGTTTTCGATTTGTATTTTTTTCTATTTCGTGTGCTTATTTTTATATTTATTTATTTATTTAAATTGCGAAGCAAAAAATGTGTGCAATTTTTTAGACTTAGACTTAAAAAGTTTTGGGCTTTTGTCCTATTTAACTTTTTTAAGCTTTTGTTTGTTTTTGTGTATAAATTCAGTTTTTGAAAAATTGGTTTGTTTGTTTACTTAATTTTATGTGTGTGTGTGTGTTTTATTTTTAAAAATAAATGTTCTTAATTTTTTGTTTGTGTGTTTATAATTTATGTTTTGGAAAAATTGATTTGTTTGGTTGGTTAATTTTGTGTGTTTTGAAAAAAATAAAAATATTATGTTTTCAATAAAATTGATTTGTTTGTTTGCTTAATTTTATGTCTTCAAATATTATTTTTTTTAAATGGCAAAGCAAAAAATATTCTATTGTTCGCATTTGTACAGGATTTGTTGAACAGTTTCGCACCATCACATTTGTGTGCATTATTAGAAAAAATATAAATTTTATATTATAACTCCAAATGAGTTTGCACACGAATCGCGCGTATACATATATATCTTTGTAAAAAATTAAGCATATATTTTATTTGCAGTTTTTTAATTTTTATTTAAATTTATAATCCAAACATAGTTGAAAAATACTAGTTTGTAAAGCAAGTGAATTTTCAAATGAATGAGAAGATTAAAAAAAAAAATGAATGAAAAGGAGTGAAGAGAAGTTTTCTTTGTCATTCCTTTCACCCTAGAATATGTAGAATTACTATTCGATTATTCTAATAAACAAAGAGGCTAGTGATAAGGAAGATCTGGGTTCAAAGAAGGCCAATGAAACCTTAGGCCTCTCAAAAGCCTCAGTGTCTAGTCAACTAAGGATATTGAGGTTTTAACACAGTATTTGGATCATAAATTTGAATGGAAATTTAAAAATAACATAGCAGTAATGATACATCCTCTTTTGGAATTCTAATTGAGCTCTAATGATGTAGTAGGGAATAAATAATAACAATAAAAATAAATAAATCAAAACATCACCACCACTGTGGGGCCCACACACTTAGAGCTCCTTTAGAATTTCAAATTTAGAGCTCCCAAACATATTTGTAAAAATAAAAAGGGAAATAGAAAAAAATAATAATTTATACTTTACTTTAAGAATAAGCTGGAAATCAGCTTAAGCTGAAAGTTATAAGCTATAAGCTGTTGAGGCATAAGCTATAAGCACTTTCCCACAGCTCTACCAAACAGGGCCATCCTCTTTTGGAATTCTAATTGAGCTCTAATGATGTAGTAGGGAATAAATAATAATAATAAAAATAAATAAATCAAAACATCACCACCACTGTGGGGCCCACACACTTAGAGCTCCTTTAGAACTTCAAATTTAGAGCTCCCAAACATATTTGTAAAAATAAAAAGGGAAATAGAAAAAAATAATAATTTATACTTTATTCATATTTCTCTTACTTTTTTTCATTTTGCTTTCTAAATTTATACCTAAATTCTTGATCTAAATACAATCTAAAGGAAATTAGGGAGTGTTGGGTCTATCTCACATCGACTCGGGAGGGACTCCTCGTCTACCTTATAAGCGTACTGGCCCCCTCCATCTGTCAACAGGCCTTTTCCCCTCTTCCAGGGGGAAGAACAAAACCGTAAAGGGGCAAGCTCGCAGCGGCCCAACCCCAAAGCAGACAATATGTTGACAGACCGCGAGAGACCAGGCACGTGCATTGGCGCTAGAAGGAGAGCGTCCGGCAAACTCTCCCCCTGTTCGTGGCCTAGTCCGTTGGGGGGTTATGTTGGGTCTATCCCACATCAACTCGGGAGGGACTCCTCGTCTACCTTATAAGCGTACTGGCCTCCTCCATCTGTCAACAGGCCTTTTCCCCTCTTCCAGGGAGAGGAACAAAACCATGAGGGGGGCAAGCTCGCAGCGGCCCAACCCCAAAGCGGACAATATGTTGACACACCGCAAGGGACCAGGCACGTGCATTAGCGCTAGAAGGAGGACGTCCGGCAAACTCTCCCGCGGTTCGCGACCCAATCTGCTGGGGGGTTATGTTGGGTCTATCCCACATCGACTCGGGTGGGACTCCTCGTCTACCTTATAAGCGTACTGGCCCCCTTCATCTATCAACAGGTCTTTTTTCCTCTTCCAGGGGGAGGAACAAAACTGTGAGGGGGCAAGCTCGCAGTGGCCCAACCGCAAAGCGAATAATATGTTGACATACCGCGAGGGACTAGGCACGTGCATTGGCGCTAGAAGGAGGGCGTCCAGCAAACTCTCCTGCTGTTTGTGGCCCAGTCCGCTGGGGGGTTATGTTGGGTCTATCCCACATCGACTAGAGAGGGACTCCTCGTCTACCTTATAAGCGTACTGGCCCCCTCCATCTGTCAACAGGCCTTCAAGGGGTAAGCTCAACGCGGCCCAACCCTTAGAACAAAACCGTGCGGGGGTAAGCTCAAAGCGGCCCAACCCCAAAACGGACAATATGTGAGCTATTCTAGCAAACAGGCCTTTTCCCCTCTTCCAGGGGGAGGAACAAAACCGTGAGGGGGCAAGCTCGCAGCGGCCCAACCCCAAAGCGGACAATATGTTGACACACCGCGAGGGACCAGGCACGTGCATTGGCGCTAGAAGGAGGGCGTCTGGCAAACTCTCCCGCTATTCGCGGCCCAGTCCACTGGGGCGTTATGTTGGGTCTATCCCACATCGACTCGAGAGGGACTCCTCGTCTACCTTATAAGCGTACTGGCCCCCTCCATCTGTCAACAGGACTTTTCCTCTCTTCTAAGGGGAGGAACAAAACCGTGAGGGGGCAAGCTCGCAGCGGCCCAACCCCAAAGCGGACAATATGTTGACACACCCCAAAAAACTCATCCACCGTCATGGCCGCCCTCTCGTTCGCCCTTGGCCACGCGCTCGCGCAAGCCAGTACAATCTTCCACGCGTTGGGAATTAGTTGACCCGACGCCATTTCTAACCGGTTTAGGACACCCACTACTACCTCCGGAATCGACAACCTCAACCCTCCCTTTAACGCCTCCTCGTAGAGGGCAAACTCCACCGGTCGGGCGTCGAATGGCCTCTCCTTCGTGGACGGCAGCTTCAACTCTATTTCTGCGAGAATCTGGTACCTCTCGCATATACTCATCAACTCCTTCGCGGCGACGGTCGATTTGTCGGCTTTCATATGCCAGTGATTTGGCTCAACTTAGCCGATTGGCTGCACAGCTGCTATCACTATGGACGAACGAGGTCGCCCCATCGGCTCCCCCTCGCTTCCCACTCACCTCTCCGTTCGGTATTGTTTTGCCAAATCCACAGCATCGTCGTCTCCCAATAGATCAACCCTCGCGGTTGTTCCTTTTTCTTGGGCCATCTCTCTTGTATATCGGCGAATAGCTTCAGATGCTGGTGTGAGATAGTCTACAAAATGTCACAAGGGTGTATCACTAGCAACGAAGGAGTTAACACTTGGAACGTTTTGATTTTTTGCAAAAAGATAGGTAAAACGAATAATACCAAAAGCCCAAGGCTTGCCCGTATTCCAAGGGTCACAATTAATTTCTGCCAATTTGAAAAATTTTCAACAGTCAGCCAAAACTGTCTTTTTAACACCCTAAAATGCCCTATCGTTTCACTCATTACCCAACGCCTAACCTCCCCCACTACGAGATTCTGCCACGTGTACGACCACAATACACTGCCCCCTTCCCCTTTCCTGTCTATTCCACTTCACTTCAACACGTACCACGCCGCCTCTCGAGCCCTGCGCCGCTTCACCACCCTCGCGGTCGACCCTTCTCATGGTCGGTCCCTCCACTCGGCCACCCTTTGCGGTAGGCCCTCCTCATGGTCGGTCCCTCCACTCGGCCACCCTTCATGGTCGGTCCCTCTACTCGGCCACCCTTCGCGGTCGGCCCTCCTCATGGTCGGTCCCTCCACTCGGTCACCCTTCGCGGTCGATCCTCCTCATGATCGGTCCCTCCACTCGGTCACCCTTCGCGGTCGGCCCTCCTCATGGTCGGTCCTTCCACTCAGCCGCCTTGCGCGGTCGGCCCTCCTCATGGTTGGTCAACCCTCTTACAACCCTCATCTTTTTCATTATTCCCTTCGTTGGACTAAAGCTGCACTTAGGAATGGGGGACTACTGACATGGGTACGTCCACAAAGGCTATAGCCCACTATGAACAACCCAAGCCTACCACTTAGGGCCCAATACATAATTCAATTAATGAAGCCCAGCATTGCTGAAGCCCCACGTAGCAATAAGAGCCAATGGCATCAAAACACATGGCAAGAGGAGGGCAAGCCACATCAACAGACAAAGATCTGCAAAGTTATTGCCACGGCACATCGCCATTAATGAGGCCCCTTACAGCATTTATTGCGATAACCCCTCTCCGTTGAGACGGCACGCCCTCACACTGAACAAGGTAAGCCACAGTATAGACTTTCGGCCAAGGTGATAGGTCGAAAGGGACAACAAAATGATTACCAGAGGATATAAGCAGATGTCGAAGACAGGAAGAAGGTTAAGCTTTTCTATCTCTACTCCATCTCTACACTCCATCTCTCTCTCTCTAACTTGCTCGTCAGAGGGTTCGCTGGGGGACTTCCCGTTCCCCGTTGAACTCTTGTGCAGGTCTTCAGATGGGCTTGGTCATTTGGACATAGGCTTAAGGAGCGTGGATCAGTCCGACCCGGTCTACCATCACGAACTACATCATCAGTTAAACTGTGTCATCAGGGAGCTTGAAAGGAATGATAAAGTGCAGTTCTTAGATATCGAAGAGAAGTGATAGACAGCATTGTTATCAGGTGGCATTTTACCTAGTGTGTGCATTTTTGTTGCAATGAATATCCTCACCTAGAATATTAGCGGTGTGGGTACATTAACTCAACTTCTTAAGGGTTATTGGACTCAACATTTCGAGAGTCATATCTCAATTGGGGCTGGTTGCTACCACAATCTCGGCCAATAACTCTTTGCCACTTAGCACATCAGTCTTAGATCATGCTACGTAGTCGACGTTCTAGACCCAAGTGGTCCTTCTTAAAAATATGCTCCCAAATAATAAAACATCACAAGAAGGGAAAGGAAGATCAAACCCCAAAAGATTAAAAATAAAGTTGGGAAAGAGCCAACCAGACAAAAATAAACACCAAAAGCAAATACACTATAAAAAATTAAAGTTTTAGAAATCAAAATTTATGGACAAAATTCTTTTTTAGAGATCAAATATTTTTGTTGAGAAAAGTATCGTTATTATATTTTTAACAACAAAAATTGAATATTAGTGATGAATTATTATCTTTTTGGGACCAAATTTTGTCTAAAAAAATAAACCATTTTGAGACCAAATTATTTTGTCCCTGAAAGTCTTTTTATTAGTGACATTTTTAAAATTTCGTCCCTAAAAGCCTTTTTTTTGACTTTTCGGGACGACCTTTTAGCGACTATCTTCATGACGATAGAAATTAGTCCCTAAATATCTTTTGTAATAAAATTTTCACTTTTAGAGACCAAAACATTTGGTTTCTAAAACTCCTATATGTTGTAGTGATAGAACAAAGCTCAAATTCAGAAAATAGGCAGCCAAAGCAACATAAGCACCGAAGTTTACATAAGATGCATGTGTATTAAACTGTACTTTAGTACAAAAACAATGTGTGCTGAGAACATGAGGGTTCCAAACTAAGCTCTATGTTATGTGAATGCAAGGATAGGGATTAATATTGGTGCAACGGCAAAATGAATCAAGTTCAAGGGAAAAACCATATTATATCAGGAACTGCATGCTAAATGTGTATATGAACGATAGTTCTCAGAAAAAAAACAACACAACAACAATAACGATAACAAAAAAAAAAAATTAAAAAAAAATAATAATAATGAAGAAGAAGAAGAAGAAAGAAAGAAAATGAATAGGTATTTTGGTTTTGAGTTTTTAAAAACAATTTTTAAGTTTTCAATTTGTATTTTTTAATATTTGGTCAATTTTTTAGGTAAATCTAATCTAGATATACTTAAAAAATAAAATGTTTGTAAAGAAATAAATGAAGAAGAAGAAGAAGAAAGAAAGAAAGAAAATGAATAGGTATTTTGGTTTTGAGTTTTTAAAAACAATTTTTAAGTTTTCAATTTGTATTTTTTAATATTTTGGTCAATTTTTTAGGTAAATCTAATCTAGATATACTTAAAAAATAAAATATTTGTAAAGAAATATTTTTAAAATATAAAAATGTACTAAATTTATATATATATATATATATATTGTATTTTGTAGTATTTAATGAATTTTAAAAGATTTTTTTTAATAAATTTTATACGTTTTAAATGTATTTATATTAATTCCATCTAAAAATAAAAAATATTGATTAAAATATTTTAAAATTCACTAAAAATTAAAAAAAAATACGAATTAAAAATTCAAAAATTTTAAAATGTGTTTTTGAAAACTCTAAAACTAAACAGAGTGATTAGGTTACATATATTCAGGTACTTGTAGTTTTAAATTGTATTAGTGTGTACTTGTAGTTTTAAATTGTATTAATGTGACTAACAAAAGATTTATAATATGGTTGGAATGAAAGTCTTGTGGCTCGTCCATGCTTTCTGAGGCACTACCGGTGACTTAGCTGTTAGGGAAAATATGTGACTCCCCACAAGTAAATCAATCAATGGGAATAAAAACTAATGCGGAAAAATTAAATCAAAGGCAACACAAGAATTTTTACGTGGTAACTAATGCGGAAAAATTAAATCAAAGGCAACACAAGAATTTTTACGTGGTTTCCTCAATGTGAGGTACGTTCACAGGATCGAAATCCGATTCCACTATCAACCAAATAGTTTCCAAACGATTACAAACGAGACACAAATGGTCTTACAAAACCACCCTTAGGTGAATTCCAAATAATCACAAATAAACAAGAGGAAAGACCTCACCAAATAGATGAACCAAAATCTTCAGAACCAGAGTTGAAGAAGACCCAAAATAATAACCCAAATCAACTTTGAATCAAAGATAAACAAACTGCTACTCACAAAGCAAAACTTCAATTTCTGCCCTGTTTCTCTTTCAACCATGGCTTGAAAAAACTTAAATACTTTTAGAGCTTGATCTTTAGTTTTTAGTAGAAAAGCCCAAACTTTTCTTGAATAATCATCAATGAAAGTAACAAAATAAAGTGCACCACCACGTGTTCTAACTTTTAAAGGACCACAAATATCCGAATGAATAAACTCCAAAACATTTTCTTTTCTAGAAGCAACATTTTTCTGAAAAGAAACTCTATGTTGTTTACCTGCCAAACAATGAACACAAGTTTTGAGATGTGTACCTTTCAAACTGGGTAGAAGCTCTTTC
>NW_021025455.1:1147066-1204291 GCF_004153795.1 Camellia sinensis | reverse complement strand
GTTTTTTTATTTATTTTGTTTTATTTCTAGTTTGATTTTTGTAATCAAACAAATTTTCTCATTTCTTTTATTTCTTTATATTCTGGTTGTTGTTTAGTACACAACATAATTTAAACTATTTAAATACAGTGAAGATTGTCTAACAAAGACCCCATGCTAGCTCAAGCATCATATTTCTCCTTAATGGGCCTCAACATACCAGGCAACACATCAAAACCCACAGGGCTCAACCATCACCCCAGCCACTGTAGGCCAAATTCTAGGGCTCAACACTCTTGGCATCTCAATGGTCCGAATTGACTATGCACCATGGGGGCTTAACCCTCCTCACACCCACCCTCGTGCCACCGAAATCTTCACCGTCCTCGAAGGCACCCTCGAGGTCGGCTTTGTTACTTCCAACCTTGAAAACCGTTTTATTAGTAAAGTTCTTCAGAAAGGTGATGTGTTTGTGTTCCCAATAGGACTCATTCATTATGAAAGGAATGTTGGGTATGGTGTGGGATAACAAGTCCCACAAAACAATAGAGTAATGTGAATGATAATACATATTTTCGTATCTCATGTTTGAGAAGGACGAGTTTGGATGACATTAGTATACGGTTAATTATTACATTTTATCACTCCTTATGGAATTGAGTTATCCTATTTCAAAAGGATAGAGTATCATATCGTGATACACTATCCTATTATCAAAATGTATAACCTAATATGGAGTAAATGAATCCAATCCAATGAAGAACTCGTCCAATTCTCTCTTTTATCTAGCAACCAAATGTGCATGAACCCTTATCCCATCCTTTTTACCATGAACATTGACAGAGGAAGGGACATGACAGACAAAGATCCTCCCAACCATACAGTATAGTGGGAATTTTGAAGGAAAAAAAAATCGAGACACGGTCAGGTAAATAGAATGTATTGAGTACATGAAACCGAAATTTTGAGTACAAAGAATTGTGTAGAGATTCCTAAACCAACTAAAAGTAGCTAATTGGGGAAGTTTAGTACCTATGCAGATTTCTTCTGGTTTTCTTGGACGGCAATCATTAAAATCAAATAGAAATAAATTAATAACTCTCTCTCTCTCTCTCTCTCTCTCCCCCTATATATATAGGTGCATTTGTTAAAAAAATAAAAATTTTATATAAAATAGACTCAATCTTTTCACTATTTTTCTAATTCTATCCAAAATTCAGCCAAGCTAATCCTCCTACTGAGGGGAATTAATAAGCCACTTGGAGTAGCAATCTCCCTCCACAACAAGGGTTAGTGGGACCCACCTCCTTACTACTCCAATCCCATCCCTTAATCTCCCAAACAAACATGACCTTAGGGTTCGTTTTGGAAGTGGGTTGACTTTTTGACTATTTTATAACCTGTGGCTAAAAAGCCTCATTTGGGAAGAATTTTTTTGGTTTTTTTGATTTTTTGTGAGAGAAAAAATAAAAAGGAAAATTACCAAAAAGTCTTTTTTGAAAAACGTGTAGTCTATTTAGTCCCATAACCTTTTGTTTATACCCAAAAGTCCTATAACGTTATTCTTCTTCTCTGCGTCTCTTCTTCTCTGCCTCTTTTGCTCTTTGTGATTTCCGGCGATCGTTGACGAGTAACCATATCTTGCTTCTTCTTTTTTTCTTTCCGATATATAATCACCGGCGACTAACGACTACCATCGATTGGGATTCACCGGCAACCACCGACCACCGACTCCTTACTTCACCCTCACCGACGGTAAAGAAAATATGTTTCTGACGAAGAAGATGAGTAGATCTACTTAGATTTGATGTACATCTACATTAGATCTGAGTAAATCTACATCAGATTTGACTAGATCTAATTAAAAAAATAGCTGCCGGAGTACAATCCTCTCTATATCCGTCTTTCTCCTTCGATCTCTTATTTTTTTCTACATTTTCTTTGCTATACACTTCTCTTTTTCTGTTCTAATAGAGAAAATTTTAAGTTCTGAACAAGTTATTTTCGAGTTTTAGTTACAGGCGGTGAAAACTGTAAAATTTTGCAATTTGAAATTTTTTTGGTGGTAGAATGAATCATGCTTTGAAACTGTAAAATTTTGTAGTTTCAAATTTTTTTGATATTGGAATGAATCATGGTATAAAACTATAAAATTTTACAATTTTATAACATTCTTTAGAACTGTAAAATTTTATAATTTCATAACATATTTTTCAGTTTGATTAATAAGAATAAATGCTTAATAGATTTTTGTTTTGAAACTATAATATTTTACAATTTCAAAACTTATTTTTCAGTTTGATCAATATTGGAGATTATTTGCTTAAACCTTACAAAAATTAAAAAATAACATATATTTTTCCCATTGTTGTTGTTTTTTGTCGTTTCATTTTTTTTTTCTAGTTTACCAATATTTAGCACATTTTGCTATGTTTTTTCCCTCTAATTTCTCCATTTATTTTTTTCGGCAATATTCTAGATATTTCGGTGAGTCTCCAATGATGTTCTTAACGTCCAGTGAACATTCTAAACATTCCGGCGACTTCCATTAACGTTCTTAACAATCCGGTGAACTTCCGGCGATACTTCGGCGACTTCCCGGCAATACTCCGGCCACTTCCCAGTGATGTTGAACATTCCGACGAGTCTCCGGTGATCATTTGACGGAAGTCCGACGGTAGTAGGATGTAACAGTGTCTATAAATTAAAAAAAAAAAGAATTTTTTGGTAACAATTAAAAATATATATGACTAATTAGTGCAAGTGTTTTGTTTAAGGATTAGATGGGTCTTGGACTTTGTATATGAGACTTATTGCTAAGTTCTCCAAAATAAAATGATTATGGGTGGGATGTAATATTTTGTCTTATTGGATTAAAAAACCTATTTTATCTTTTTGTGATTAAAATAACCTCAAAGCCAACCCAACCCTTTTTCCCAAACGAAGCCTTAATAATATAAGATTTTACGTAATTAAAATGTTATTTAAATATGTATTTTAAAAAAATTAATAAAATTACATCATTCTATATTCTATATGTATCTTTTTTTTTTTAAATTTATATATCACCCCACAAATAACTTTGGTGATGATCAATGATTCATTGATTTTCTTGACTTGTTTTTTACACATGAAGTATTTGGAAAATCACACGTTTACTTATTGCGCTCTCATGGGTAGAGCGTTAGCCTTCCAGTTCTATTTTGGTGGGGGCAAACCAATCATGTTGGTACCGTTTGGTAACACTTACGTTTTTAATTTTTTGTTTATATTTATAAAAATTTTAAAAACTTAAATAAACACTTGTTTGGTAAAATTTTTAATTTATAAATCAATGGTCTCAGTTTATAAATTTGGCCAAAAAATGAAAACACAAAAAATGTGTTTTCGTTTTGAGTTTTGAGTTTTTTTTTTTACCACCCAACACTAGCCACCACCTGTCACCATTTTCCACCACCGTCTTCTGCCACCACCACCCACCCCCCATCACCACTCACCACAGTTGGTTAAACCGAGATAATGTTTAAACTAAAATTAGACCGAGATAATGCTTAACCGAAGTTAAGCCGAGATGATTCCTTATCTTCACTTGTTGAAATTTGTAGCAATTTACAAGTTGAAGTTAAGCTGATTCCTAATTTAGCTTTTAACAATAAAATTTTGATAAATTATCAATAATTTTTAATAGTTAGATTTAATTTTTATAAACTTTTATTAAAAATAAATTTTAATAAAATTATTGCTAAAAATAAATTTTTATAATAATTTTATACATATGTTCTTAAAAATTGATAATTGGTAATTTTTTATCACAATTTTTATAAATTATCACTAAAATTTATAATTAGTGACGTTTTTCTATAATGAATTTTTGAAGTTATGGCTAAAGTTGAAAATTAGTGACTTTTTTGTGACAATTTTCAAATTTTAGCTAAAATTTATAATTAGTGACATTTTCGTGACAAAATTATTAAATTATCGCTAAAAATTAATAATTAATAACATTTTCTAATAGTGTTTGATAAAAAAAAATCATTAATTATCGTAAAACTTATTGGACATTTACCTATTAAAATTTACACATAAGTCTTCCTAAAAATTTTAGTGAGTAATTATCATCTATGTCTTCGTTTGGCATGTCAGTTTTTTTAATTTTTTTTTAATTATTTTAATCACAAAAAAATAAAATAAATTTTTTTAATTTAATAAGATAAAACATCACATTCAAATTATAATCATTTTATTTTTTCTCTTACAAAAGTCAAAAAACTCAAAAAACTTATCCCAAACGAGACTTTTTACCCTCAAGCTAAAATAACCAAAAAATCATAAAACTAAAAAACCAACCCACATCCCAATCGAATCCATAAAAATGAGAAATGCCAAATGAAAATTCCTAGAAATGTGTTTAAAAGTGTTTCCAAACATTTTATAAAAATTAAAATTAAAATTAAAAATATTTTTTGAAAATATTTCACCGAACGAGATTTCTTCTACTCCATTTCAAGTTTTTCAAGAACAAGAAAATTCTCAAATCCAACCAAGGAGGAGTACGAAATAAGGATTTTTTACAATTATTCGTTGCAAAAAAAAAAAAATTTATGAGCTTTCAATGAGGGCAAAAAGTACTATTCCACTGGCCCAAATTATGTAAAATGGGGATTTAAAAAAAAAAAATGGCAAAAGTTTTATGAACTTTGATGAGAAATGCTTTGTTCACCCAAAAAAGAAGAGAGAGAGAGAGAGAGAGAGAGAGAGAGGCCCAATATGAAATTATTCCATAGGCCCAAATTATATAAAATTATAGAGCAATGCTTACCTTAGCCAAGAGTAAGTTAATGTACAAAATTAAATTGCAGAAAACTAAAAGTGGATGTAGGTTGGGATAGGTTTACCCAATACGACACCTCATATTGTTTGAGGGCTCGAATATGTTGGCTCGAATGGCCCAAAAACGTGGGCTCGCGTGCTTATCTAGCCTATCTCGCCCTCTGTTTTCATTTTTCTTCTTCTCATACCCAAACTATCTCGCCGAAGTCCTCATTTTTGTTCTCATACCCAAACTCTAAACTCTCAAACTCTTTATTGCTCTGTTTGTCATCGTTCTGAAGAATCATTCAAGTCTATCTCCTCTAAAACGACGCCAGAAAGAAGTTGTTCTGTCACCTCCTCTCTCATCCCAATCTCAAGTAGACTCTGTAAACTCAAAAAACTAGGGTTTGATGATTGAGCCCACACTTGCAGCTTCTGAAGTAAGTTATTGTTCTATTTGTTGTGTTTTTTTTTTTTTGGATTTGAGATGCATTTGATTTGAGAACCGAGGGTCTGAAGTAAGCTATTGCCCTATTTTTTTTTCTTTTTGATTTGAGATGCATCTATTAAAAAAAAAAATTATTTGGTTGTTCTGGAATCAGACCCTTGGTTAAACATCTTCCATTATATTGATCTGTTAAAAAAAAAAAATTATTTGGTTGTTCTGGAATCAGACCCTTGGTTAAACATCTTCCATTATATTGATACATTCCAAGTGTTTGATGAAAGTCCCCAACTGATTTTGTTCATTACAGAAATTCCCTTCCTGTTTTGATGAAAGTCCCCAACTGAGACTCTGTGTAAACCTCTTCCATTAGATTAAAAATTTACCCGTTTACGCATGTTCAAAGTACAAGTTATGCTAATCAAGCAAGTAGAAAATTATGAAGTTTTTGTTAACATAAATAGGTCAAAAAGTGTCTAATCTATAGCTGAGAAATAACTAGAGAAATTCTACTAATAATTCAAGATAACCTCATTTTAGTGAATTTTAGTACATGTTATTAAATGCTTCTTGTTTACATGTTTTGTGAACTCTATATAAATCTTGCTTTTTATCTTTTGTTTCCCTTCCAACATCATTGAAGATAATTTGCTAGAGGAAAATCAAAAAAATTGACAAGGATGAGCTACTTTATGCGCAAAGAAAGTATACTAAACTAATAATATTACTTGGTATATGTAAGACGATAACTACAATACTTAGTAACTTGAGAGATTAGTTGGGAAAAGTAACTCGCGAGATTAGTAGAGGCGAAGGTATGGACATCCTTGTGGAGAAAAAAGAAAGTATGCTAAACTAAGATTAGAGGATGATGCCATATAGTCAATAAGAACCAGCTAGTTATTCCAACCTTATGCAGTGAAGGTTGAAATCATCATTAATATTCCAAGTGCCCTATGTAATTCCTACCATGAATCTTGCTTTTTATCTTGTAATTTAAGTGTTACATATTTTTAAACACTTTAACCGTATGTTGTTTCATTTTTATAGTTAAAGTGTCTAATGTCAATTTTACAGAATTTATTTGGTCAACATTTAACTCACTGCCATAAAATCTCAATATTGAATTTTTAATGTATAAGACACTTGTCCGGTGAATATCATAGAGCATTAAAGACATGAAATATGGATTTTGTTTATGCAGATTAAAAATGGCTTCTTTTTCTACTAACAACAGCAACATTAGATTAAGACCAAGAATATCTGATTGTGGAAAAACAGCTGCAATGTATATTGTACGAACCAATGAGAATAGAAATCAAGAGTGCCTCTTTTTTGTTTGTCCATCTAAATATGTAAGTATGTGTTATAAAATTAAACTTATAGTATTTCAGAAATTATTTGTGTAAATTAAATAATTGATTGTCATGCATTGTAGAGTAAGAGTAAAAAGAACACTACAATTACTTCAAGTTTGCAAACGATGATGGGGACGTTACCTCGACAATCCATTCCAATAGTGG
The DNA here is from genome assembly GCF_004153795.1 of Camellia sinensis. Lineage (NCBI taxonomy): Eukaryota > Viridiplantae > Streptophyta > Magnoliopsida > Ericales > Theaceae > Camellia > Camellia sinensis. The sequence goes on along the minus strand of NW_021025455.1, from coordinate 1,197,532 downwards.
ACCTCGTAAATGTCACGACCCAAACCCGCCCCTATGGGTTTAGCACCGTAACCGGCCAGTAATCCGAGATTACCGAAGGCCTGTTTAACAGTAATACAGTAATACAGAGTACACGGGCTGGCGGAAGCCAATACAGTAATTAAACATGTCCAATGAGCTGTGACAGTCTGTATGCAAAAAGACTTTTCATTCAAATATATATACAGTCGGACAAAACAGTATGTACACATATATACAATCATTCAGTTCAGGGACCTAATCCCTATCAAACAGTATAGTATCGTAAAAAAAACAGTTACAGAGACAGAAGGGGGAACTAAAACACCCCTAAGCCATAACTTGACAGGCTCGGAACCTCGCAGTGAGGCACAATGGTTGGCTTGACAAAACTGGAGCTTACCCCGACGCTTCTAACCACGGTCTGGTGCCTGTACACCTACATATATATATGAGCAATGAGCTAAAGCCCAGTGAATAATGTAATGCATAAAGAGGTTAAGAATGAATGTCCTTACAGTAATAAAAACAGTTCGTTAATTCAGTATATCAGTTATTCAGCCATATGTGGTACAACCATTAGCATAACAGTACAGTAAACAGTAGGTCTTAAAAGACCGAACAGTAAATGATGGCCATCAATCAGTAAACAGTAGTGGTTCTAACAAGGGAACCGATAGAGATCTCTGTAACAGTAACAGTAAACAGTAGTTGCTAAGGATGCCACAATACAGTTCAGAATATAGGACATACATTCATTCAATTAACAGTATCAGTTCAGAAAGAAGTACAGTTCAATTGTTCAGAAGATAATCATTTTGAACATATCTTTACACAGTTGTTACTCACAGAGTTTTGGGCTACAGTAAAGCTAGAGTGCGTCCCCAGTTGCCAACCCTACACAGTTACAGATTGAACACACACTAAGCTACACAGTTGGGAAAATAATAACTTAATCCCTAATTTGCCTCGGTGTGGTTCTACATCTATATCCTCATTAAGATGTTTTAAATCAGGCCTAAGAATGCCTAGGATGGGATGAGGATGCAAAGATGCACTTTAAAAGCATTTTCAGAATTTTTAGAAAACAGGGGTCACGCTCGAGCGTAGGTTACTCCGCTCGAGCGGACATGCAGACAAAGGTTTCCGCTCGAGCGTAGAATTACCCACTCGAGCATTCTGCAAAACAGTCAAAAGTGTTGGATAGGTGAAAATCACGCTCGATTGGGCACTCGACACCCGCTCGAGCATGAGGCACAATGTCCGGCCCGAGTGTCAATTCTTCCACTCGAGCGGACTTCAAAACAGAACAAAAATGCTGGGAGCACGATTTCCACGCTTGAGCGCCAGTCATCCCGCTCGAGCGTGAGTCCAAATTCTGGAAATTCCAGATTTGAACCTCAAGCTCAAAACCAAGTTTTAAAACATAAATTTCGATCCTCTTGGGCCAATTTTCCAGAAAACATCCCAAAACTCATAGTTTAACATGATTCCAAAGCTCAATTGTAAAATCAAGGCCCAAAGGTAGTTCGAATAAATCTAATTTCAAACAACATTTCATGAACAAGACGAACATGGAACATGCATGAATTTAAACACTTCAAATGCTAGCTCAATTGAGCCAATTCTTTCTAAAAACATGATGAAATCATGGACTACTCGTAAAACATGGATATGCATGTGAGGAATTATGAACTACAACCTCAAAACTTCAATATATATACATGCATGCAACAATTAAGCTTCAACACAACAATTTGAGCCATAAGTTGGCTCTAGTCTTCAACTTAGGTCTAAACCATGCAAGAAACAATTTGAACACAACAATAAAAGGTTGAATTTCCTTACCTAAGTTTTGAATTAGAGGTATGGAGGCTCAATGTTGCAAGAACTCCTTTAATCTTCCTAATTTCCAAGCAATTCTCTCAAGAACAAATCAATTCTCTCACTCTCTCTCTTGGTCGGTTGAGACAAGGAAGGGCTGATGAAAATGTTTTGTATAGAGTGTAATAAGGCTCAACAATAGTCCAAGTAGTGGGCCACTAGGTGGCACCAATGTAAATAAGGCCAACTATACAATTTATCAACATTTAATCTCATTTAATCATACCAAATCAATTTTCAGATAAATATGCCATGAATTCACATTAGTTCTAACGATCATAGAACATCAATCAATTTCAGATTCGGCCGCCGATAAGGCCTTCAATTCGCAATTTAAACACAAAAACTGAACAGATAATTAAACAGTCAACAGATAGACATACAGTTCAACAGATATACTTAGTCAATTCAGTTCCGGATTTCAGTCAATCAGTTCAGTACTTCAATCAATTCAGTTATCAATCATAATCGGTCTCAGTTTAGCAGTAATCAGTGGTTAATCAGTAATTTATCGGTAATCAGTGGTGAGGGTTGTTACAGTAAAGCTATCCAAACATAAGAATTGAATGATGTCAGGGCAAGGCTTTCTGAGATGGAAAATGAAATACATGACCATGATAGAAGGCTTCAAAGGATGGACAACAAATTCAACAATATGATTTATCACTACAAAAAAAACACTTTTAGCGACCTATTTTTTGGGTCACCAAAAGTGTAATTTTGGTTGCTGAAAGTATCCGCGACATGAACAAAATTGGTTACTGAAGCCCTGTCACTAAATGCTTTGGCGACCAAATCAATTTTGGTTGCCTTTATAAATAAATTGACGACCAAATACTTCCGTCGCCAAAAGACTAAAATTTCGTTGCCATAAATTAACATTTAGTCACTAAAAGTAGCCTTCAGCTGATGACATGTTAAGTTTCAGCGACATATAAATGCGTCGCTAAAAATATCTTTCAGTGACTAAAAGAATTGGTTGTTGAATGTTAAAACTTTTGGCGACCAATCAAGTTTTGGGTCGCTAAAAAAATTATGGACACATACTTTCAGCAACATAAATAAAATGTCACCAAAAGTAAACTTATAACTAAAAAAACCTGTCACCAAAAATTCATTATTTATAATTTTTTTTAACAATTTCCCTGTTCAATACATAATTCATAAACCTATAAATAATTTTTTTTAACAATTTCCCTGTTCAATACATAATTCATAAACCTATAAATAATTTTTTTTAACAATTTCCCTGTTCAATACATAATTCATAAACCTATAAATAATTTTTTTTAACAATTTCCCTGTTCAATACATAATTCATAAACCTATAAATAATTTTTTTTAACAATTTCCCTGTTCAATACATCATTCATAAACCTATAAACATAAGCAAAATATAATTCAAATCAACACATTTGCGCAAAGCATCCAAAATATAAACTAAATTCAAAAGTAGTACCATATTAAATATAAACAACATATCAAATCCAAAACAAATTTAAGTACAAATCTCTTACAATCCCAAACTTCAAACATGTAATGCCCAAAAACCTTTTAAGCTTGCAAATTCATAACAAAAACCTATGACAAAATATATCCAAAAATTCAAAATGTAATCCTTTGATGCTCCTCGAACTATATTCGATCCACTGCCAATCTGTCAAACATATGAAAAAAAAATTATAATGTTAAAATGTTAATAATAAAGGTCTTGGTCTAAAAACATTGGTTTCACATTATAGATGAACAAATTGAGAGAAAATCTTCCTACGGTGAATTACAAAGTTTCAATATACCAAAATCAAAAAGTAACACATAATTCACCAGTTAAACTTGGCATGTATGAACTAATTACAAGCAATATCTCTATAAATTTGTAAACTAGTCACATGTTGTCCAACCAAAACCTAGCTCAAATTATGTCATTATGGAATACTGATGAAATCCAATTTCAAGGTTCCAAAACAAGAGCAAATATCAATTGAGTAGGAGCTATCACTGCAATGAGATGTAATCCAAAGTGCTAACTTTACTTTCATGACTAAATTGAAATTAGAAGGACCTAAATCTTAAACTTGAGGCTGGTTTTACTTACATTAAGGTCAAATTATGAGATATGTGACATTTCTTGTATAGCATTATAATGTTCTTAGGAAACATAATAAGAGTTTAACATTGGGATAATGAAATTAAACCACATCTTTGGTCCCTAGATTAAAACAAAATATAGCAGCAATCTCAAAAACATAAGGATAATAAATCATCCTTTCTTTGAAACTCTCATTCCTAAACTCTAGTTCCTTCCTAAACTCTACTAGTCTCCTTCCTAAACTCTCATTTTCTTTTCTCTAGTTCCTCTCTAAACCCACACATCCCACCATACAAACCCACTAGCATTAAACCTACAATAGCCATCACGGCTAATAGGTAGATAGTAGCCAACTAACTTTCCAGCCTCTAATATATCCACAAACTAACTTTCCTCCCCAACTCAACTAACTTTCCTCACTGCTAGTAGAAGCTTTTCAGCCTCTGATATATCCACAAACTAGGAATAGCGAACAACCAACACAAATATCTGGTTTCTACTCAATCAGAGCCAAGGTATAACACTGGATCAACCCAAAAGGAAAGAGCCAACAAATACCTAACAGAAATACAATTTAATATAACCAATCATTTTGCAAAATTGGAAAACAAGGTTGAAATGACACAAAAACTGATTTCTAAACACTTCTTGAACAAAGAACCAAACAAAATTAGCACACACGAGAGCGCACCAAAAAAGAGAACTTGGGTAATAGCCCCAATAGGCTAGTTGGCACCTTCACTTTCCTATAGAATAGAAAAATGCTCCAAACAAGGAATGAAATCCCGAATTCATAATATAGGCCCCCTTTTTTTCTTTCAAAAATCAAAGGAAAATAGAAAATGGATCCAATAACTTGAAAAAATTTGAGAATTTAGAAGTAGCAACCACACACCTAGTCGACCATGGTGGTACTTTATTTAGGTCGAGAACAGCGATGAGATCCTCCCTATGTGACAATCACGGTCGACTTATTGCTATGATACCATATAAGATTTATCATAAAGGTGAAGAAGAATAACATATCCATTTGAACATCAAGCCAAATCTCTCATCTTAATGTCTACAAACCCTAGAAACTTTCTCCAACAAATGAGTACATAGCTCAATAATATTTTGTTCACCTAAATCTGCCAGAAATCCTGTTCAAGGCAGTTTCAAAAATGTTGTCCTACATTGATATGACAAAATGGAAAAGGCAGCTTAGCCCAATGAAGATTTTCATTAGTGTCCATTTCAATGTGGATGCATGCTCCACTCTAATTACCTTTTACTATGCTGTGAAGCTCAGAGTCACTTAAAAAATGAACTAAAGAGTAATGAAAATTCAAATGCTAAACAGATGATCTTATAGATTCATTGCAAGAGAGAGTTTTTGCTACAATAAGAACAAAAGGAAAATTATTCACTATATTACAAGAAAGAAAGAGAATTGTTGAAGAACTCATTGAACCATTTAGGTGGAGTTGTTACCAATAAAGCTAACATTTTTTATTTATGGTCATCATTCAACTTTTTCTTGCATCTCAACCAACCATTTTAGCCTATTCTTCCAACTTATTTTCAATTTATATTACTCTAACTTAATCAACCAGTAACAATCAAGAAGAGGGATCAACCAATGGCAATCAAGAAGAACAATACATCAACAAATAAAGCAAACTAGCCAACTGAAGAGCATCATAGCAGCAGCTTGTTTTAACAAATATATTAAGTGAAGTGTTTTTAGTGATCAGAAAATTAAATTCTAAAAAGTATACTTACAGAGCAAGCAGTCAATAAAATTCCTCTGATGAACAATCATCTTCATCAACCTGCATGTCTGCCTTCCTTGTGCATCCTCATAAACTTTTCAATCTCTTCAAACCTTTTGTTTTGCATTTCAATCTTTCTAGCTTGCTCTTGTGTTACCAAGTTCTAGGCTGCAATTTGTTCTTGCTGGACCTCAACCAAATTCTTTAATGACTCTATTTGTTCTTATAGACTCGAAACCACCTCAACATGTGCTTGTGTACTAACAGAAGATTTAGATGAGGATGGGTTTCGACCAACTCCGAAGCCCTTTATGTATCCTGATTTACTCGTTCCAAGAACTTCAATTGACAGCTGCTCCTGAGTTAAAGGTATTGCCCCAGGCTCCAATGACTCTTCACGTCGTTTTTTCAAAGCTTCCTATCAATTTTTAAACAACTTTAACAAATATAACCAATTACATAAATATGTAATTATATTAATTGGGATACTTACATGTAATTCACCACATATTGGAGCTATCCAATCTGCCTTTCTCTTGGTCCAATGGGAATCTTTGTAGAAGTCTACAATGTCAACCTTCGCAATACCCTAATTTCATCAATTTAAAAGTAAGTATACATAATTAATTTTAACTCAATCACACTTTCAAATATATTAAATGCATCACCTCTCTATACATTGCAGCTTGAAATGACTTAGAGCCCATTGTATGATTATATGGTAATTTCGATCGACTATTCCTCCATTTTTCAGCCTATTCCTACAAAAGTAAATGATTAGTAAAATTAAATTGAAATTGAAACATGATTCTTTAAGTTATGAAATTTTACCTGATGATCACTATTAAGCCATACATGATTAATCATGTATACCCAAGCCTCATGGTCAACCCCTTTGTATGGCTTAGTGTAAGGGTCAACACCAGCTTCTACTAACTTTGAGTAATGCGTCTTCATCTTGTTACGCCAACTTTTGTAAAGGGTTTTACACTTCTTGTCGATTGCTTTTCGAACCTCTTTATCCTCATCATAATCAACAATCTCAAATTTATCCAGCAAATATATGAATAGTTTTATTAATATTAAAATGTAAGTGAAGGTGATAATCTAACTATTTTAAAAACAACAAATACAAGTACCCGAACTGCCTGAATGATTGGGGCTTTATGAATCTCGTCAATCTTATCCCACTTACTCATGCCAATTATAGGTGCAGCCATCCTTATTTGTAACCCAACTTCATTTGCAAATGGAGTGGCATAAGGCCCTACTGGTACCTTGGCATCTGCAGGGACCCAAACAGGAAGTTTTTTGCCATCATTTTTAGCTATGAGATGCGCTATGCTCTTCCCTCGAGTCTGACCCCTTCCCTGTGTAGAACGGGTACCCAAAGTAAGTGTAGATGGTGCAGCCTGGGTAGTACCTTCATTTGTAGATGGTGCAGCCTGTGTAGTAGTTGCATTTGTAGATGGTACAGCCTGAGTAGTAGTTGCATTTGTAGATGGTGCAGCCTAGATATGTCGAGCATTTGTAGATGGTACACTTTGAGCAGATGGAGTTAAGTTTGATGGTGCATGTTCAATAGGGGCAGCAACTCTAGCTGGAGCTTGCTGAGTAGGTAAACCAACTTTAGATGATGTTGCGCTTCTAACTTTACCAGGGCCTGCTATCTACCACAACAACTCAACAATTACATGTGTGAAGCATATGTAAAATAAGCATTTACATTAATATCAATGGATGTATGATAGAACCAATATCAGCACATAAGTGATAACTAAACAATAACATGGCATAAGAAACAAAGAAAAATGGAGAAAGAGAAAGAGAAAGGGACACACACAAACATAGATACATTGAAACATATTCTTGGATAATCATTGTGCTCAAACTCAGACAAGAACGACACCTAAACAACAGTGTCATACAAAACATAAAAATTTAAAGTTCCATGTCAAAATCTATATTACAATCATAATGGCTATATAGCTCATCTTCTCGGATAGTGACAATGCTCTTAGTAATGATCTTCGTTATCGCATGTCTCTTCATCATCAACACCATCGTCATGTGCTCGACTAACTGATTCTAAAACCACCTCACTTGGGATAATCTGAGGATCAATGTCATTCCTATGAAGTAAGATTGTGACGGGGTCTGCAACGCTAATTGGGACAACATCAGTTGTTTCATTTTGTTGGAATACATTATCAGGTTCAACGTCATCCTGTTCTGGTACATCCCACATTCCTCGATGTTGTAGCCTTTCTACGACTTTCCAATGTCCACCTAACTTTGTATCATCAATGTAGAAAACTTGCTTCACATGACTTGGTAAGACAAATGGATCATCTTTATACCATCGACTTTTGACATCAATACTTGTGAAATGTGCATCAGTGTGTAATGTTCTGTTGCTACCGGTGTTGAACCATTCACATTGAAATAAAACAACTCGATGACCAAGTATATAATGCATCTCCCACACTCTATTCAAGTACCCATAAAAGTCAATTGTTTGTCCTTCATGCTCCCCTTGCATAACCAACCCACTATTTTGGCTTTTACGACGATTGTCACGATCCTTACTATGAAATCGAACACCATTGGAAATGCAAGCTGAATACAAATTAACTATGCTACTAGGACCATTTGCTAATGACCACAATTCATTAGTTGCTTCTGGTAATCCTTGAGCTCGTAAATGGTTCATCTACACAATGACATATCAATTTCAATCATCATGTTAGTATTAATGTAAGTATAACTCAATAAAGTTAAGGCTTATATCTTACATGTTCTTTGAACCACTTGGGAAATTCCTCTTTCTGTCTCTTCGTGATGTCACGTGCACCTTGATTTTCTAAAAGATTTTTGTGTTGCCTATTTATAAACATATGATTGATAAGTAACATATTATATTGAAAACATAATTGCACTCGGAAAAAAAAAAAAAACGTACTCTAGATAATGGTCCAACTCAAGGCTATTATTCAAGACAAACTAATGAGCCATTTCACGTTCTTTTGGAAACACATCAGAAGCCCTTGTCATTAGCCCAAAAGGTCGAACATCTTGCGTGAAGACCCCTAGCCCAGACTCATGCACACGAACATCGACATTTCGTTTCTCTCTATTAAATACAGTTTCGACCCCACCCAGATACATTGAGCAAAATGTGAGGCACTCCTTGACAATATAAGCTTCTGCGATCGAACCTTCTGGACAGGCTCGATTTGCGACATACCCTTTTAGAGTTCCAAGTAGCCTATGAAACAAACAATAGAATACTTTTATTACACATACTCACATTTTCATAAATATATATACAGTTTGTGCTACAATTTAACTATTCTAATATATTAAGAAGCTAGTAAGTACCTTTCAATGGGGTACATCCATCGATATTGCACAGGCCCACCAAGAATGGCTTCATGGGGCAAATGAATGGCTAAATGGACTATCACATCAAAGAACGCCGGTGGGAAAATTTTCTCCAGCTTGCATAATATGAGTACTATGCGATCCTCTAATTTTTCCAAATCCTTCACCTTCAATGTCTTCGAGCAAAGCTGTTGAAAGAAATTTCCCAACTCAAATAATGTGACACATATATCATTGTGAAGATATCCACGCATTCCAATGGGAAGCAGTCGCTGTAGAAGGATATGACAATCATGACTTTTTAGGCCTGTTAACTTATCACCTTTTGTGGTTACACACTTTGAGATGTTTGCCGCATAACCATCAGGATACTTAATTGACTTCAAAAACTCACAGAAACCATGTCTTTCATCTGAGGACAAAGTGTACAATGCTGGGGGCTTTTCAAATGATCCATCGACACGTCTCTTTAGGTGTAACTCCTTCCTTATTTTCATATCTTCCAAATCCATGCTCGCTTTTTCTGTGTCTTTGTTCTTTCCATCTATACTCAATAATGTTCCAAGCAAACTATCACATATATTCTTCTCTATGTGCATAACATCGAGATTGTGTCGGAGTTTAATTGTTTTCCAATATGGCAACTCAAAGAATATGCTTTTTTTAGTCCAATTCAATACCGAATTTCCCCATTTTCTTTTCTTATTGGTTGGATGCTTTGCAAATGGTCTGTATGTCCCTGAGTCCAATTGTTCTAAGATTTGTTCCCCTAATAACTCCAAAGGTCTTGACACAAACTCAATCTTACCGTTATAAAGTCGACTTCTATGCCAATAGTGGTCATCAGGCAAGTAACGACGAGCGCCTGTGTACCCTATCTTACCTCTCAATCGTTGTGAGGATGCATTCTTGTTACATGTGGGACAAGCCAAATAACCTTTCGTGCTCCATCCAGACAAGTTTCCATATGCAGGAAAGTCATTAATTGTTCAAATAACAGCTGCATGCATTCGAAAAGTTAATTCAGTTGAGGCATCATACGTAAGCACACCATCTTCCCATAACTCTTTCAGCTCATCAATTAATGGTTGCATGTAAACATCGATATCTTTACCTGGTGCTTATGGTCCAGGGATAAGCAATGACAACATACTAAATGATTGTTTCATACATTTCCAAGGAGGCAAGTTGAAAGGCACAACAATCACAGGCCACATACTGTACGAGTTACTCATGTTCCCAAAAGGATTAAAACCATCAGTAGCCAACCCTAACCTCACATTTCGAGCCTCTTGGGAAAACATAGGATGTTGCCTATCAAAATCCTTCCACGCCTCACCATCAGCCGGGTGTCTCAATATCCCATCATCTACTCGCTTTTCTTTGTGCCATCTCATATCTACAGCTATTTTTCTTGACATATATAATCTCTGCAGCCTCGATGTCAACGGGAAGTATCTTAAGATCTTATGAGGAATTTTCTTACCTTTTCCATCATTAAACTTGTATCTGGACTCTTGACAAATCGAACAGTTTTCCAAATTTGCATTCTTCTTCCAGAAAAATGCACAATCATACTTACATGCATGAATCGTCACATACCCTAAGCCTAAGTCACGCAAGAAATTTTTGGCTTCATAAAGGGTCCATGGGATCACTTGATCACTTACCGATAGAAGGTCCTTTAATATCCCCAACAACATATTGAATGATTTATTGCTCCATTTATTCAACACCTTCACATGAAGCATCTTAACAACAAATGATAAAACAGAAAACTTACGACACCCAGGGTACAACTCTCTTTGAGCATCATTCAATAATTTATCGAAGTTGCGCACATCCTCTTCTTCAACATTGTTAGCCACATCATCGTCATCGTCCTCTTCATCCCCCTCATTTTCATCATCATTCATGATAGTCCTCATGTAAACATCTTCTAACAAATTTAGGAATTCATCTTGATCTCTGTCTATATCTTCTTCCATTCTATCCCCAACACTTCCAAAGTCATTGTGGTCATCATCATTCAATGCATGAGATTCATTCATGGGAACAGATTCCCCGTGATGCACCCAAGTCTTATAAGAAGGGGACATTCCTTTCACGACCAAATGATACTCCAGAATTTTACTAGTGTGTTGTTCACAATTCAAACAGTCCATACAAGGGCAACGAATCTTACCATTTGGCCCTACATTTGACATTGCGAACTGAACAAAAGCCTTTACCCCATCTCGATATTGGGAACTCATTCTATTCTTAAGTAACATCCAACTCTTGTCCATATTTGGTCACCTACAAAGCCAATGTTATGTGAAATTCCTTTATCATTATGTACACTAATATTCAATAGGTAAGTGGTCCTATCTCATTTAACTAAATTTTTTTAAAAAAAAAAGAAAAAAAAAAGGAAATGCAATGTAGAGTAAAGGGTGAAAAAGAATCATATAGGAAGTGATGACATAGATAAATACCTTTAACTAAATTAGGTATGTGTAATTTATTGACAAGTTGTACTAACAATAATAATTGATAAACAAGAATTAATATTCAAGTAAAGCATGCAATGTAGAGTAAAGAGTGAAAAAGAATTATATAGTAAGTGATGACATAGATACATAAATTATAATTGCTATATAAATTATGGTCTTCAAATTGTTACATATTAGTTTAGTTATTTTTGTAAAAGCATATTCATTTATTTTAGCAATTTGACCTATTTATTTGTTGAGTTAGACATGGAATTGAGATTTTTGTGGCAAAACACAACAACCACCCCCTAATTAGCATATTTCGGCTTATCTTATTTATATATCAAATAGTTCCTTGGATCATCTAATTGTTTGTTATATCATGAATGCTCACAATAGTAAAACAAAACTAAGAATACAATAAGTGAATCCTAAGAATACAATTAAGTGAATCCTCTAATACCCACAAATTTAATAAAAAAGTGTCAAACTTCTCTAAATAAATTAAAAATGCCTTAACAAATAGTCAAAGATTACCTGATGTAGTAATTGCCCCCAACGAACGAGTGCAGCTTTTTTATCTCTCTGCATTAACCGATAACCTATAATAATTGATAATTGTAAATCAAATTTTAAATTAAAATCGCACTATACATGAAATTAATGAAGAGATATGGGTATGAAATGAATGTCAAATAACATATAAGGACACTCATGGATATGCGCAAAATAAACAATTCACCTACACCCCTAAATAAATTATTGTACTTCTTAAAAGGAGATATCATCCCTAAAAATATGTAAAGTGAGGTTCAATCAACATGTCCCAAAACACATCAATGCTTTTTGGTCAAACACAAGGAAAAGAAGATGGTGGATGCACTTATTCCACTTCAATGCTTTTTGGTCAAACACAAGGAAAAGACGATGGTTTTCAACAAAAGAAGATATATATTATTTATAGTTTGTGTTCTTATAAAAATACAATATTTTTTTAATAAAACAATAACTTAATAAAGCAATAATTGTAATAGCTTCATTGTATATTATCTACGAACACTGCCAGGTTTGGGATAGTGGTGTTCTACAGTGGGGTGTGAAATCTTTGTCTTGAACAAAATAAAACGGTATGAATGTTTGTGTCGGTTCGACCAATTAGTAAAGTGTGTTTTTGGTTTGAATATATTAAAAAAATATAAATAAAAATAAATAGTGTGTTTTTGGTAGTAACATCAGCAAGGCTAGATTACATCATTAGTCTTTCTATTTTTTATTCTTATAATTTTAATTTAATTTTTACACTTTTAATTATATTATAATGTACCCCATCTGACTGTGTTATCATATTTTGAATTAAAAAAATCATGTACAAAATTACAAAGATTAGAATGAAATTCAAAATAAATTATAGAAAAATTATATCATTAATTCTATAGTTTAAATGAAATATTATTCTAATTTTTATAATTTTAAGGAAAATTAAAGTGCTGTTTCACTTAAATTACAGGAGTAATAGTATCATTTGCCAACCAGCAACTTGTACTTGTACCCCAATTCACCCCTCATTCATGGGGAGCCTACCAAGCCATGTCGCTTCGGGTCAGCAAAGGGCTATTTAGTGTGACTCACTTAAACCCATCAACATGATTTGCACTTTTCATTATGTAATAACTTTTTAATATATAAGGATGGTTTAGAATAATCTAAATAAGTATATTTTTTATTTTTTTTATAAAAAGATATGTAGAAATGTAAAGAGGTGATACGACTTAAAAACAATAAAATGATAAAAAAAAGTGTGTTACAATAGGTCATGCCAAACAAATTCATAATTTATAAACATAATTAAGTTGATAAGATGTATTGATAGTTATAAAATAATTAGGTTGATAAGATATATTGATAGTTATACGATTAGAGATCACATTTATATTAAAAACAATGTGATTTTGAAAAATAATTCATTTTGAAAATAAAATAAAATTTTATTCAATCATCATGTGGTAATCAATGTTCGATCAATTTGATTTTTACATAAATAATATGCTTGACAAATAATAGAAAATGAACAATTTAGATAATCTTAATAGGTTTGGAGTCAGACCTAGTAAGAGTCATAGCAACCCCTGTTCTGTACAAAACACAATGGACACCCGATTTCTCATTCAACGGCATGAGATTATGAGTCTCTAAAAAAGTGTTTCTCCAATCATCTCTTCTTATCCATGTTAGTGACCAAAGGCACTTTTTACTCCCAGAAGGGTATCTATATCTCCCACTATATACAGTATTAAAATATCATCACAGTGGAAAAACATCTTCCCTCTCAATGCTTTATATTCTTAAACTGAGAAACATTCAACAAACTCATTCATTTTGGCCTCATTTTATGATATGTTGCTACTGGTCACACAATCAAAACATGTATTCAATGTGTGAATATGCATGCATGTGTACATGCTTGTTAATAATAAACTAGTGATTAGTTAGTGAACTTTCTGGGAAAATAAATCCTCTAATATGCATTTTAACTGGTTGCAAATAAAGCCTACTTTCTGGTTGCTCAATGGGGACATTCTCTTACTCTCTATCATATAACCCAATTGAAAGCCTAGGAGAGGGAAATGGACTACATTCAAAATATCAGAGATAGAGAAGAGAACAGAGCAGTGACCCAAAAAGAGGGTCGCGATCTGCTACCCAGCGTTGCTATGCCGTTGGCATTCGGCGGCCGAGAAAGCAAGAGGGAGAGGGAGAGGGACTACATTCAGAATATTAGAGACAGAGAAAAGAACAGAGCAGCGACCCAAAAAGAGGGTCGCGATCTGCTGCCGCTGAGCACTGCTGTGCCTTTCGCATTCAGCAGCGCAAGAGAGTAAGAGGGAGAAGGAGAAGGAGAGGGAGAGAGAGAGAAGAAGAAGAGAAGAAGAACAGACCTGAGAAGTGCTGCCGCCGAGCACTACTGTGCCATTCTGTGCTGTGTGCCGTTTCAGATGGATGAGAAAATAAGAAGAAGTTAGGTCAATTGCTTGTTTATTCACTTGTCAACAATTTTTGGCAATAAAAAATTTGGTAAAAAAATATACAAATTAATTTGTCTTTAATAATTTGGTAAAAAATAAAAAACTTTGTTTATAGATGTAATTGTCTTTATAGAAATTATTTGTCTTTAATAATTGTATTATTTGTCTTTAAAAAATACAAATTATTTCTATAAATTATTTGTCTTTATAGAAATAATTGTCAAATTAATTATTTCTATATTTTTACAAATTTCTATACATATTATTTCTATATTTTTATAGACAAATTAATAGATTGGTCCAAATTAATAAATTAATATTTGTATGGAAATATAGAAATAATTGTATAGAAATTATTGTAACAATTAATATTTGTATAGAAAACATATTAATATTTGTCTTTATAGAAATAATTAATATTTGTATTGTAACAATTAATATTTGTATAGAAAACATATTAATATTTGTCTTTATAGAAATAATTAATATTTGTATTGTAACAATTAATATTTGTATAGAAAACATATTATTGAATCTGTTAGCAATGCTAAATTTGAGATTAGCATTGCTTGAAATACACATCATTCTAAGTAATAGATTCATGAGAATGGTTACAGAGGATATCATTCTAAGTATCCATCTCTAAATATGTCTGGAGGACACCAAATGGTAGAGAAAAAAAAACAAACAAACAAACAACCTGATCACCAAGTTGAGCTGCAAGAACAAGGGCTGGCCCCCACAATTGACCTTCTTGTGCACAGTGTAAAGCCTATCTTATTCTACCAGAAACCAGAAGCTTCTGGACCTCAAAGGCAGTAGTAGTAACCTAGGGAGCCAATAAATATTTATTAAAACGAAGAAATACTTGAACTCTGTGACAAATATTTGAAGAAGCCAAGCAGAAGCCAAACAGATTCATAAGTAACAGATTCAAAGAGACTTATCATCTGTTTTAGATGGATACCTTTGAAAGATCATTCTAAGTGTCAACATTGATTTTATGCATTCACTTTGTTATCAACATTGAATTTATGCATTCAACATTCATAAGCATTCAACATTCATAGGAATTTAAAATGGCTTTGTTATCAAGATTGAGGTAGTTGAATCTATTGGTATTTTTTATGCAGATAAAAAAATAGCTTCATCTTCTATTAATCATAGGAAAATAAGAGTAAAGCCAAGATTCTGTTATTGTGGAAGAACAGCTTCCATGCACATTGTACAAACCAATGAGAATGGAAATGAAGGACATGTGTTTTTTGTTTGCCCAGACAAATATGTAAGTATCTGTTATATAAATTAATATTTCACTTTTTACAAATTTCATTTTCTGATTTGATTAACCGATTCTTATGCATTGTAGAGTGTGAACGAACACTGCAATTACTTCAGCTTCGCAGATGATGATGACAACGATATTACCTCCACAAATATAAGAACTAAAGAAATTAATGAGCTAGGAGAAGGCTTGGTGAGCATGATAGAAGGCTCAAAAGAATGGAGAAGATTTTCAAGGCAATGACTTATGTCATTGTATTTTGTGTATTTTTTTACTTTATCATGTAAATGAATGTAGTGGACATATTGTGGGAAGTATTTTAATGAATGTAATGGACATATTTTGTGTATTCTATTATGTAATTTGAATGTAGTGTTAATTATGGATCTGTTTTATTATGGATTGAACAACAAATGTAGTGTTTAAACGACCATAACTTGGAGCATTTTATTAATAAATCTTTAACAGATTGAACAACCATAACCTGAAGCATTTTATTATGAATCTGTTTGAATGGATCTGGAGCATAACAGATTGAGCACAACAGATTGAGCATTCAGGCAGATGCACAGAATGGATCTGTTTGAATGGATCTGTTAAAAATCTGGAGCATAACAGATTTAGCATTGAGGCAGATTCACAGAATGGATCTATTTGAATGAATCTGTTCAAAATCTGGAGCATAACAGATTGAGCATTCGGGCAGATTGACAGCCATACAGATTCAGCAAAATCTGGCTCATTCAGTGACATTCATAGACATAATCTGAACCATAACCTGGAGCATTCAAGCAGATTCATAGACATACAAATTTAGCATTCAAAATATTGCCCATTCAACATCCATTTGCCATCATTGAACATAAAATATTACCATTAAAGTGAAAGGTTTAATCTCGAAATAGATGATTTACAACAGGATTTTTTTAGTTCTCATTGAGCATTTTTTTTACAACAAGATTTTTGTAGTTCTCATTGAGCATTTACAATAGGTTTTAGCACCAGCAATCTGCATCTGCATCTGCATCAGCAATCAGATTCAGCATCAGCACCAACAATCAGATTCACCCATCTTCAGGTAATGCACCAGCAATCAGATTTAGCATTTTGCATCTTCTTCATCACAGCAAAGACAGCAGCTCCTCTTCCTGAACAAAATGACATCTTTATTTAAATACTTTAACATCTCCATTAGATCCCAACCTTCACCAATCAAAACATCTCATAGAATTTGGCCAAGTCAATGCATATAGCTTCCAATTAAAAACAGTGATAAAATATTAATGGGACATTTGCCATCATTCAACAGAAAATATTACCATTAAAGCGATTGTCAAACTTTGACTATTGATGTTGTTCACCATCCTAATTGAGTATGAGATGTGCCTCCAATATTGTCCACCGTTTGTATTTGAGTAAACTGTGCCTATTCAATAAAGAAGTACACTTTACAAATATGGTCCATTCAATATATATATCAATTAAAACAAGAACAAATATTTTAGTTTAAACATTGACCACATACCAGTACATACATACTCTGTTGTGTGTTATCCATGCAAGGAAAATAGTAAGGTGCAGTTTGCGTCGCCTTATGATCATAGTAACACAATTTCATTAATACTTTAAATATTAAAATAAATACCATACAAAAATATGAAGTCCACTTTCAAACACATACCGGTTCATGCATACTCACTTGTATGCCATCCATACAAGCAAAATTCAACTTACGACCCTTCAGAAACACACATTGGTGAATGATTTCAGTAAAGAAAATTCTGAAATTTACATATCAAACAAAATTAAAAATTTACCTGTACTTTTGTAGCCTTTTTATTCTTTCCCTTTAACCGATTCACTATTTCATCCACTTTGCTAACCTTCCGTTTGGTACATGGACGTTCTCTTCAGCGAGCAACCATAGGAGTAAGCATCTTGCGAGACATACTTGCTTTTGTAGTACTATGAACAGACGGACTTTTCAGCGAACTATGTGAAGGTGGTACATTACTAGTAGAAGGTGGCACGTTACTAATACAAGGTGGTACATGACTCGCACTACCTAATTAATCTTTTCTCACTCTATCCTTGATTTCTATCAACCCAAGACCAAGCACTTCGTGTTTACCATCATCGTTGGCAGCAATTTCTATGATTTCATCCAACATCTTGTAGTATTTATCATGCAACTTTGCATTAAGAATAGCTCCGACTTTAGTGTATGTGGTTGGAATGCATGTGTACCTCTTTCGATATCTTTTCTCCATCTTGATACAATGTATTTATCTGGCACCTGATATATACACCTCTTAAGTAGCACAGTAATGTATATACACTTGATACAATGTATTTATCTGGCACCTGATATGTTCACTATTTCTTAGATGGTAAATGATTTTCAAGTTCTTACAATGATTTTCAAGTTTTCAAACAATAATGTACAGCAATGCATGAGAACACTGAGATTAATTCAACACATTGATCTCAGTAATGAGTTAATTCTTACACTGAGATGATCTCAGTAATGAGTTGATCTCAGTTAACTAATGAGAACACTGTATGTCAAAATTAGTTAATTCAAACATAATTTAAATATAATTTAAGTGAGAACACTATACGAGAACATAATTTAAACATAATTGGAACACTGTATGAAAACACTGAGATGAAGTAAATTACCCTAAATGTCAAAATTATTTAATTCAAACATAATTTAGTATGACACAGATTAGCATCAAGTCACTAAATTAGTATGACACAGACTAGTATGACACATAATTTATTTACTTGTTTGTTTGAAAATAATTGGCATGCATCAGGAATCTATGGGGATAATTTCATCAACCAAAACAATTGTCAAGCATCAGGACTTTCATCAACCAAAACATTAAAAATCAGAACAATTTCTCTATGGGGACTTTCATCAAACAATTGGCATTCATCACTACAATGGAAATGTTTAACAGAGGGCTTGCTTCCAGAACAACCAAAAAAAATTTTGTCGAGTCCATCATCTTCAGATCCGTAGAACCCATTACGAGTTTCATTTCAATAATACGAAATGTTTATTTTGTCGAGTTTTGTGTGTATATTATTTATAAAAAAAATCAGATCGATTTAAGCTTTATAAACTCATTACAATGAAGTAGGTATGAATATCTTATCGACTTAATTTTTTTTTTTATACATAATATATATGCAAGATATGATAAATAAATAATTTGAATTATCAAAATTGAATCGACGAACTCACGAATTTGAACAACACCTGGAAGAAAAGGTCAATCCTTAATGATGGAAGTGTACTATTTCTAATATTCCATTCAAGTGCTCATAAGTCTTCCTCTTAGTATGCTCACTTCAACGATTTGAGGTGAGTGTGAAGTATATTATGAATTTTATTTTGATAATTCAAATTAATTTAATTTTTTTAATATATAATATATATAAATAATTGTATAAAATAAATAATGTGAATTATCAAAATAAAATCATAATGAGTCCCACAAATTCAAACCACTTCTTCTTCCAAATCATATATAGAAGAGGATCCAGTTCCTATTTATTTTCTTATTTTTATTAATATTTCCAAACAGATTGAGCAGCTGAACTTGGCGGGAAACTTCCTGTATGGACAGGTTCCAGAGGCAGTGTGTGCACTTGGGAGCCTAGTGAACTTATCACTGTCAAATAACTATTTCACGAAACTGGGCCCACTGTGTAGGAAGCTGATCAAGAATGGGGTCCTTAATGTGAGGAAGAACTGCATCAACGATCTTCCTAATCAGAGATCACCGTCTGATTGTGCGTCGTTCTATTATCCTAAGAACTATCCATACCTCGCGTCGTAAAATATAATCCCTTGTAAGCTTCCTCCCCCGTATTATGGTCCACGTCACCCATTTCCTCGTTATCCCCCGCGACCGAACCGGCATTTGCTTTCATACTCCGCTCTCTCCAGACATAGATTGTGATGACTTTGACTTTGTAAGATACTTGAGTTCGATTATAAATGAAAGAAAAAATTATTTACAAATTAAAATTTTACATAATTTTTTTTTCAAACTGTAATGATCGTATGACTTTGAAAATGAAAGGAAGTGTGACGTCATTTTGCATATAAGAATATAAAATGTTTGAGACTCACACGAAATTCTCATAATTTGATCTACACTGATGTAAGAGTATCTCCAACCATTATTACTATAATGCTATTGTTATTGCCATAATTTGGCAATAAATAGTGTTATTTTGCCAAATTATAGCAATGGTGCTCTAATGGTCATTTGCTATTTTTGACAAATCTCAACCAACTTTCCCTCTAAGTTTGTAGGTGTTGTTTGGATATATATTTTTTTGTGATTTTATTTTTGTTTATTTTTTGTCTTTTGTGACATTTTTGTTACCTGTTTGTTAAAAAAATTATATATTTATATTATTTCCAACTAGACAAATATAAAAAATAAAAAAAATGAAAAATTGGAAAAAAAAATTGTTTGATTAATTCGCCCCACCAAAAAACATATCACTACATATTTAATAAAATTTTTAACTATACATAAAAAATAAACAATCACCAATTACCCACCAACAACCATCCAAATTAAAAATTAAATGACATTGCTAAATTTAAAAATACATTATCCCGTAATTATTCATCAAGAGGCATGGGGAAATAGTAATTTGGGCTGCTGACATTTGAGGACCACTTGGCGAAAATACCATTTTTTCACATTGTGTAATATGCTTTTGTCTGAGGGTCCAAAAGAGAAATGTCCGTAGTCATTATCTCATGCTCTTCTTTTCTGATCTCAAGTTCTTTCATTTCCTCCAGTGCTTGAATCATTTTTTCTTCTCTTTCATCTTTTTTCTTTTCCTTTTCAACAAGGTGTTGGTTAAATGTCTCCAATTGTATGCTCATTTTTTGGATTTCAACTTCAACCACTTAATTTCTCCGAAATAATTCTTTTGAAGCTTTCCTACCCATAGGCCTTTTATCCCTTGCAGAGACACTGCCCTCATCGACAGTTGGATTGTTACCAACACTTGGACTGGTGTCATCTTCAAAAGAAATACAGTTATCCATAGGGGAATCGGGGGCTGAATCAGGGGAAAACGGTGTATGTATCCTTGACTTTACCGTATTCGTAGGAGCTATATCTTACCACCTAATATTGTTTTGCAAGATTGACCAACAATGCTCAAAAGCAAAAATGTTTCTTTCCATCTTGATGGTATAAAAGTTTTGCTTGAAGCATCTGTATCAATAAAATATTAAATTAAGTAATTATTTAATTTTTATATGAGGCGAAATAAAATAAGATAAAAAGCTAACGTAATAAATGAAGATGAAATCTTACTAGATCAACTTGAGACATCTCACTTGGGTGTAGATTTTCGACTTGTGCTAAACATCCATGAAATTTGTTAAAACATTTCATGATTGTACCCCATCGAGATTGGATAGAAACTTGTGTTCTTGCTGATCATTCTGAAGGGAGTAATACTTTTCATAAATTCTACCCCAAAAGTGAGTATAAGATTGTGAATTACCAACAATTGGGTCTTCAAATATGTGACACCAAGCTTTACAAAGTATCATATCTTCAACAATGGTGAATGATTTTCTTCTCTTTATTTTTGATGAACCTTCCATACCGATTGTGTAAAGAAAATATAAAAAAAAATGTAATTTAGAAAGTTTGTTATGAAATGAAATTGAGTAAAAAGAGAGGAGAGAAGGTTTGTATTTATAGAAAAAAAAAGAGCCGTTTGTTTTATAGCCGTTTTAACATAAAAATATGTCCGTTTATATCCGTTGTGGATATGTTTCACTTATGTTTTTATTTAATTTTTATTTTTTTTAATGAATAAAGTAGCACACTTGGATCTTAGCCATTGGATTGTTATTAATCAACAGCTGAGATTAATCATGTGAAAACGGTTCTCTATCCTCTCATCTCTATGTCTCTGCCCATTGAACAAAATAGCACACTTTGAATAAACTTCAGAGAAGATCAGAGAGAGAGAGAGAGAGAGAGAGAGCTTCGAAACACTTCTGCCCATTAATCAACGGCTGGTTCTCGCCTTCTCTTCCCCTATTTCTCGGATCAGTGAAGAAGAGAGAGAGAGAGAGCTTCGAATCAATGATTTTCAAATCGATGAGACTTTCTCTCATCTTCATCTTCGGATCAACCTTCTCTCATCCACCCCCCATCTTCTCTCACCCGAAGCTGTCTCTCTCTCTCTCTCTCTCTCTCCTTCGGATCAACCTTCTCTCATCCACCACCAGATCATCCACTTTCGGATCAACCTTCTCTCATCCAGATATTTTTCTTGATGAATTTGTGAATATTGATATTGGAGAATTTGTGAATATTGGAATATTGGAGAAATTGATATTGATGAATTTGTGAATATTGGAGAAATTTTTGAAGATGAATTTGGAATGAATTTGCTGAAATTCTTGATGAATTTGTGAATATTGATATTGATGATTTTGCTGAAATTTTTGATGAATTTGCTAAAATTCTTGTTCATTCTGATTAATTTGTGATGATTTTTGTTTTAAACGACATGGTGAATTTCATTTCTTTTATAAAAAACTTCAAGCATTCTGGAAAATCCCAACTGAAAGGGAAGGAGGGAAGGAAGAAAACAGTTTAATTTTGGGTGACTTGGCAGATTTGGCAGTTGCCAAATTTGACAGTTGTTATAGCATGCCATTGGAGAAGCCAAGATTGCCCAAGTTGCTATATTATGGCTTTGGCAACTGATTTAGCCATCCATTAGAGATGCTTTAATATGATAGGTGCCAATTTTTTTTATTAGTTGCATACTTAGGGTTCGTTTGGGAAGTGGGTTGGGTTTTAGTTTTTTGACTATTTTAACTTGGGTTAAAAAGTCTCATTTGGGAAGGATTTTTTTAGTTTTTTTTACTTTTGTGAGAGAAAAAATATAAGGATTATGGATTGGATGTGATGTGATATTTTGTCTTATTGGATTAAAAAACCTATTTTGTCTTTTTGTGGCTAAAATAGCCCCAAACCCAACCTAACCCAACCCAACCCAACCCTTCTTTCCAAACAAAGCATTAATAATATAAGACTTTATGTAATTAAAATGTTATTTAAATATATATTTTAAAAAATTTAATAAAATTACATCTGAGAGGGTAATTTATGAGTAAATCGGGCCGAGTTGGGTAATGTGCCGTTCTATGGGCCATAGTAAGAAGGGCTTAGTAAGTGGGCCACAGTCCAGGTGTTAGCTCGGTCCAGGTATGGAAGGGACCTAGCATATGTTAGCTCGGTCCAAGAATAATCACGATCACCATGGCCGGAGTAGAGATAATTGGCTCGGTTAGGGTATTCGAAGCCGAGGTATGGTGCTTTCACTTGATGGACCTCGTTCTGGTTGGCGTGGTGGAAGCTTGCTGAGGTTAGTTCGGTCTCAATGGGCATAACCGAGGTACAAACAGATAAAGAAAGGGACGAGCTAAGGCATAGCTCGGTCTGAGTTGTCATTTCAACATGACAATACTAGCTCGGTCGTTTGGTCGTACCACCAAGCTAGGACCATCTCGCTTGGTTTAAGCAGTGAGGGGGGTGTTGAAAGATAAGCATTATCTTTCAGGAATGTGACTTCTAATAGGACTCTACATGGAGGAATAAGAGTCCTACAAGGATTGTGCCATGCGAAACCTATAAAAGCTCACAACATAACCTTTGGAAGAGATAACACAACTTTGATTCTCGAATACACAGAGCTTTTGTCTATTTGTCTACTTTGCTGACTTAGGCATCGGAGAGGTATTCGGCACACACCCGCCGGCTAGCTCACGTTTGTGTTTTTAGGGAGTAAAGCGACGACGTTTGGAGGAGCACAGACTTGATCAACAGGATTATACGAGAAGATTATTTCTTGCTCGTACAATTGGGGCCGTCTGTGGGAATCACAGAAAGAACAAAACCTCTTGATCAAAGTTTTCCTCGCTAGATTAGACGCAATGGCACACAATGAAGATTTGTCGCAGTCCGCCATTGACGGACAAACCCCAGAGGGAGGTGGGAGGCGGCGTAACAGCCCCCGTCGCTCATCAAGTTCTGATAGGCAGAGGCAGAGGATCGACCCTCAAGTTTTGAAGGATCGGGTAAAGGAGCAGGACGAGTTAATCAGGAAGATGGCGGCGGACATGGAATTGATGAAGCGCCAGATAAAAGGAAAGGGGGAGGCGATAGGAGAGGGGCGCAAAAGTAATACGCCTCATTGCCACTCAGAAGATCGTGGTAGGCATACCACACCGTCACAAGCAGTGAGTAGGAGCCTCAGGACAGGCGACACTCAATCTAGGATTACTAGGACTCGTTACTCCAGGTCTGAAAGAACGAGGACTGAGAGGTCATATACTAAGGGAAGCACTTACCGGCCCTCACGCACACACCAGACGTCATCCAGGCAAACGGAGCTGCCTAGGTCGTCCGATTTGCGAACTGTGCTCGAAGAAAGGGCACAATGGAAGGAGGACGCCAGGGCACGCGACCCGCGCAAAGTTTCAGCCCTTCAGCGGTTGGCTCCTTGGATGCATGGAAGCGTCGGGGTAGGAATACCAATACCGCACCTTGCCTACGAACCAACAGATAAAGCATTGGCAAGGCTACATAGCTCGTCGTTCATTCCGGCGATTGAGAACGC
This sequence comes from Camellia sinensis, assembly GCF_004153795.1. Taxonomy (NCBI): domain Eukaryota; kingdom Viridiplantae; phylum Streptophyta; class Magnoliopsida; order Ericales; family Theaceae; genus Camellia; species Camellia sinensis. The sequence goes on along the minus strand of NW_021025455.1, from coordinate 1,172,945 downwards.
ACCATTACCTTCAGGCTTCATCCAGCCTAAATTTATGACTTTCGAGGGAAAGATAGACCCTTACATGCACCTAAGCCATTTTTGCCAGGTCATGGCAGTATACCGGCAGAACGAGGCTTTGATGTGCATCCTATTCCCATCCAGCCTTGGCGACCTAGGTTTAACCTGGTTCGAAAGGCTACCAGAAGGCAGCATAGCCTCCTGGGCGCAATTAGCAGAGGTGTTCGTGACAAGGTTCAGAACGAACACTAAGACGCTAGTAGAGATCGATCAGCTACTCTCCATTGACATGGGCGACAAGGAGACGTTGAGATCCTACAACAGTCGTTATTGGGAGACCTTCAACCAAATAGGAGATTGCCCCACAAATCTCGCCATCGCGTAATATAGAAGAGGTCTTCCAGTCAGAAACAGGTTGAGGGACTCAATTACCATGACGCCCCCCTCACAATGGAAGCCTTAATGGAGAGGGTACACCAGCACATTCGGGTGGAGGAGGATGGCGCCCGTACTAAAATAAAGTCTGGTACAACCGCAATACCAGATAAAAAGACTTCAGCAAAAGTCAACGCGGTGGAACGTCCAAGAAGAAACGGGTGAGGCAGGCGGGACAACGGAGAGGACCACGATAAAAGGTGGTTGAGAGTCCGCAGTGCCATTACCACGGTGTTCAAAAAACCGATCTATCAAATTCTCAGTGAGATACGCGATGAACCTTTCGTCCGATGGCCAGCTAAATTGGGAGAGGTAGAAAAGGACTATGACGAAAGATCCTGGTGCACCTTCCATAAGAAAAAGGGCACCGCACTGAGAATTGCACGCCGTTGAGACAGCATCTGGAAGAGTTAGTGGTAGCTGGACATCTGGACCAGTACATTGAGGGAGGGACGCAGCCAGCTCCCCAAAACCACGATCACCCAGACGGAACCCTGGACCAGTACATTGAAGGAGGGACACAACCAGCCCCCCAGAACCACGATCACCCAGACGGAATGCCAATCGACGCCCCACCTCAAGGCGTGATAAACATAATACATGGGGTATTCAAACCTGAGCGAGTATGTGAGCTTAGGGGAATGATAAAGAAGGCTGAGCACTTCAGGGAGGTATTAAGTGCGCAGCCCACTATTAAAAAGGGGAGAACAGAGGCCATGAACGTTATGTCTTTTTCAGACAGAGACTTGGCAAGGATATATTGCCCTCACAATGATGCACTGGTCGTCACTCTCCGCGTCAAGGATTACGACGTCAAGCGAATTTTGATTGACCAAGGGAGCTCATGTGAGATAATGTATTACGAAACCTTCAAATAGTTGAAACTGGAGGACAAAGACTTGGCACCTGTCGTATCTCCCTTGATCGGATTCAACTCAATGCCAGAGTGGCCAGTTTGCAAGATAATCCTCCCAATCAGAGCAGGAAGCATGACGAAACAAGTGAAATTCTGGGTATTGAAAGGCCCTTCCACTTACAACATAATCTTGGAAAGGATATGGCTGCATGCCATGCGATCGGTAGCGTCAACCTACCATCAAGTAATGCGGTTCCCCAACGAAGCCGGAGTAATTGAAGAGGTCTTGCAAATAGGGTGCTCAAAATAGTGCGATGCGCAAAATAGCGCGATTGAAATGCATGCAAAATACAAGTGGGGTGCACAAAACAGTGCGATGCAGAAAATAGCGCGACTGAAATGCATGCAACATGCAGGTCGGGTGCACAAAACAAAGCGATGCCCAAAATAGCGCGATTGAAATGCATGCAAAATGCAAGTGGGGTGCACAAAACAGTGCGATGCACAAAATAGTGCGATGAGGTGCGCAAGATAGCGTGATATAATGCATGCAAAATGCAAGTAATGGTCACAGTGCAAAATAGCGCGATACGCAAAATAGCGCGACAAAATGCACGCAAAATGCAAGTAATGTGCACAAAACAGGGCGATGAGGTGCGCAAGATAGCGCGATTGAAATGTAATGCACAAAACAATGCGATGCGCAAAATAGCGCGATTGAAATGCATGTAAAATGCAAGTAATGTGTACAAAACATTGCAATGCGCAAAATAATGCGATTGAAATGCATGCAAAATGCAAGTAGGGTGGACAAAACAGCGCGATACGCAAAATAGCGCGATTGAAATGCGTGCAAAATGCAAATAGGTGCACAAAACAGTGCGATGCGCAAAATAGCGCGATTGAAATGCGTGCAAAATGCAAATAGGTGCACAAAATAGTGTGATGCACAAAATAGCGCGATTGAAATGCATTCAAAATGCAAGTAACGTGCACAAAACAGTGCGATGAGGTGAGCAAGATAGCGCGATAAAATGCATGCAAAATGCAAGTAATGGTCACAGCGCAAAATAGCGCGATAAAATGCATGCAAAATGCAAGTAACGTGCACAAAACAGTGCGATGAGCTGCGCAAGATAGCGCAATTGAAATGTAATGCACAAAACAGTGCGATGCGCAAAATAACGTGATTGAAATGCATGTAAAATACAAGTAATGTGCACAAAACAGTGCAATGCGTAAAACAGTGCGATTAAAATGCATGCAAAATGCAAGTAGGGTGGACAAAACAGCGCGATGCGCAAAATAACGCGATTAAAATGCGTGCAAAATGCAAATACGGTGCGCAAAACAGTGCGATGCGCTAAATAGCGCGATTGAAATGCATACAAAATGCAAGTGGGGTGCACAAGACAGTGCGATGAAGTGGACAAGATAGCCCGATAAAATACATACAAAATACAAGTAATGGTCACAGCGCAAAATAGCACGATGCGCAAAATAGCGCGATAAAATGCACGCAAAATGCAAGTAATGTGCACAAAACAGTGCGATGAGGTGCGCAAGATAGCGTGATTGAAACGTAATGCACAAAACAGTGCGATGCGCAAAATAGTGCGATTCAAATGCATGCAAAATGCAAGTAATGTGCACAAAACAGTGCAAGACGCAAAACAGGGCGATTGAAATGCATGCAAAATGCAAGTATGGTGGACAAAACTGCGCGATGCGCAAAATAGCGCGATTGAAATGCGTGCAAAATGCAAATAGGGTGCGCAAAACAGTGCAATGCGCAAAATAGCGCGATTGAAATGCATGCAAAATACAAGTGGGGTGCACAAAACAGTGCGATATGCAAAATAACGCGATTGAAATGCATGACAAATGCAAGTCGGGTGGACAAAACAGTGCGATGCGCAAAATAGCGCGATTGAAATGCATGCAAAATGCAAGTGGGGTGCACAAAACAGTGCGATGAGGTGTGCAAGATAGCGCGATAAAATGCATGCAAAATGCAAGTAATGGTCACAGCGCAAAATAGCGCGATGCGCAAAATAACACGATAAAATGCACGCAAAATGCAAGTAATGTGCACAAAACAGTGCGATGAGGTGCGCAAGATAACGCGATTGAAATGTAATGTACAAAACAGTGCGATGCGCAAAATAGCGCGATTGAAATGCATGCAAAATGCAAGTAATGTGCACAAAACAGTGCAATGCGCAAAATAGTGCGATTGAAATGCATGCAAAATGCAAGTAGGGTGGACAAAACAACGCGATGCGCAAAATAGCGCTATTGAAATGCATGTAAACTATAAATAGGTGCACAAAACAGTGCGATGCGCAATATAGCGCGATTGAAATGCATGCAAAATGCAAGTAGGGTGCACAAAATAGTGCGATGAGGTGCGCAAGATAGCGCGATAAAATGCAAGTAATGGTCACAGCGCAAAATAGCACAATGCGCAAAATAGCGCGATAAAATGCACGCAAAATGCAAGTAATGTGCACAAAACAGTGCGATGAGGTGTGCAAGATAGCACGATTGAAATGTAATGCACAAAACAGTGCGATGCGCAAAATAGCGCGATTGAAATGCATGCAAAATGCAAGTAATGTGCACAAAACAGTGCAATGTGCAAAATAGTGCGATTGAAATGCATGCGAAATGCAAGTAGGGTGGACAAAACAGTGCGATGCGCAAAATAGTGCGATTGAAATGCGTGCAAAATGCAAATAGGTGCACAAAACAGTGCGATGCGCAATATAGCGTGATTGAAATGCATGCAAAATGTAAGTAGGGTGCACAAAACAGTGCGATGAGGTGCGCAAGATAACGCGATAAAATGCATGCAAAATGCAAATAATGGTCATAGCGTAAAATAGCGTGATGCGCAAAATAGCGTGATAAAATGCATGCAAAAAGCAAGTAATGTGCACAAAATAGGGCGATGAGGTGCGCAAGATAGCGCGATTGAAATGTAACGCACAAAACAGTGCGATGTGCAAAATAGCGCGATTGAAATGTATGCAAAATGCAAGTAATGTGCACAAAACAGCGCGATTGAAATGCATGCAACATGCAAGTAGGGTGGACAAAACAGTGCGATGCGCAAAATTGTGTGATTAAAATGCGTGCAAAATGTAAATAGGGTGCGCAAAACAGTGCGATGCGCAAAATAGCACGATTGAAATGCATGCAAAATGCAAGTGGGGTGCACAAAATAGTGCGATGCGGAAAATAACGCGACTGAAATGCATGCAAAATGCAGGTCGGGTGCACCAAACAGTGCGATGCGCAAAATAGTGCGATTGAAATGCATGCAAAATACAAGTGGGGTGCACAAAACAGTGCGATGCACAAAATAGCGCGATGAGGTGCCCAAGATAGTGCGATAAAATGCATACAAAATGCAAGTAATGGTTACAGCGTAAAATAGCGCGATACGCAAAATAACGCGATAAAATGCTCGTAAAATACAAGTAATGTGCACAAAACAGTGCGATGAATTGCGCAAGATAGCGCGATTGAAATGTAATGCACAAAACAGTGCGATGCGCAAAATAACGCGAAAGAAATGCATGCAAAATGTAAGTAATGTGCACAAAACAGTGCGATGCGCAAAATAGAGCGATGGAAATACATGCAAAATGCAAGTAATGTGCACAAAACAATGCAATGCGCAAAATAGTGCGATTGAAATGCTTGCAAAATGCAAGTAGGGTGAACAAAACAGCGCGATGTACAAAATAGCGCGATTGAAATGCGTGCAAAATGCAAATAGGTGCACAAAACAGTGCGATGCGCAAAATAGCGCGTTTGAAATGCATGCAAAATGCAAGTAGGGTGCACAAAACAGTGCGATGAGGTGCGCAAGATAGCGCGATAAAATGCATGCAAAACGCAAGTAATGGTCACGGCGCAAAATAGCGCGATAAAAGGCATACAAAATGCAAGTAATGTGCACAACATAGGGCGATGAGATACGCAAGATAGTGCGATAAAATTCATGCAAAATGTAAGTAATGGTCATAGTGCAAAATAGCGCGATACGCAAAATAGTGCGATAAAATGCATGCGAAATGCAAGTAATGTGCACAAAATAATGCGATGAGGTGCGCAAGATAGTGCAAAACAGCGTGATAAATGCATGCAAAATGCAAGTAATGTGCACAAAATAGGGCGATGAGGTGCGCAAGATAGCGCAATAAAATGCATGCAAAATGCAAGTAATGGTCACAGCGCAAAATAGCGCGATGCGCAAAATAGCATGATAAAATGCATGCAAAATGCAAGTAATGTGCACAAAACAGTGCGATGAGGTGTGCAAGATAGCGCGATTGAAATGTAATGCACAAAACAGTGCGATGCGCAAAATAGCGCGATTGAAATGCATGCAAAATGCAAGTAATGTGCACAAAACAGTGCAATGCGCAAAATAGTGCGATTGAAATGCATGCAAAATGCAAGTAGGGTGGACAAAACAATGCGAAGCGCAAAATAGCGCGATTGAAATGCGTGGAAAATGCAAATAGGTGCACAAAACGGTGCGATGCGCAATATAGCGCGATTGAAATGCATGCAAAATGCAAGTAGGGTGCACGAAATCGTGCGATGAGGTGCGCAAGATAGCGCGATAAAATGCATGCAAAATACAAGTAATGGTCACAGCGCAAAACAGCGCGATAAAATGCATGCAAAATGCAAGTAATGTGCACCAAATAGGGCGATAAGGTGCGCAAGATAGCGCGATAAAATGCATGCAAAATGCAAGTAGTGGTCACAGCGTAAAATAACGCGATAAAATGCATGCAAAATGCAAGTAATGTACACAAAACAGTGCGATGAGGTGCGCAAGATAGCGCGATTGAAATGTAGCGCACAAAACAGCGCGATTCACAAAATAGCGCAATTGAAATGCATGCAAAATGCAAGTAGTGTGCACAAAACAGTGCAATGCGCAAAATAGTGCGATTGAAATGCATGTAACATGCAAATAGGGTAGACAAAACAGCGCGATGCACAAAATAACGCGATTGAAATGCGTGCAAAATGCAAATAGGTGCACAAAATGATGCGATGCGCAATATAGCGCGATTGAAATGCATGCAAAATGCATGTAGGGTGCACAAAACAGTGCGATGAGGTGCGCAAGATAACGCGATAAAATGCATGCAAAATGCAAGTAATGGTCATAGCGCAAAATAGTGCGATGCGCAACATAGCCCGATAAAATGCACGCAAAATGTAAGTAATGTGCACAAAACAGTGCGATGAGATGCGCAAGATAGCGCGATTGAAATGTAATGCACAAAACAGTACGATGTGCAAAATAGCGCGATTGAAATGCATGCAAAATGCAAGTAATGTGCACAAAATAGTGCAATGCGCAAAACAGTGCGATTGAAATGCATGCAACATGCAAGTAGGGTGGACAAAACAGCGCGATGCGCAAAATAGTGCGATTAAAATGCGTGCAAAATGTAAATAGGGTGCGCAAAACAGTGCGATGCGCAAAATAGCGCGATTGAAATGCATGCAAAATACAAGTGGGGTGCACAAAACAGTGAGATGCGAAAAATAGCGCGACTGAAATGCATGCAAAATGCAGGTCGGGTACACAAAACAGTGCGATGCGCAAAATAGCGCGATTGAAATGCATGCAAAATGCAAGTGGAGTGCACAAAACAGTGCGATGCACAAAATAGTGCGATGAGGTGCGCAAGATAGCGCGATAAAATGCATGCAAAATGCAAGTAATGGTCATAGCGCAAAATAGCGCGATGTGCAAAATAGCGCGATAAAATGCATGCAAAATGCAAGTAATGTGCACAAAACAATGCGATGAGGTGCGCGAGATAGCGCGATTGAAATGTAATGCACAAAACAGTGCGATGCGCAAAATAGCGCGATTGAAATGCATGCAAAATGCAAGTAATGTGCACAAAACAGTGCAATGCGCAAAATAGTGCGATTGAAATGCATGCAAAATGCAAGTAGGGTGGATAAAACAGCGCGATGCGCAAAATAGCGCGATTGAAATGCGTGCAAAATGCAAATAGGTGCACAAAACGGTGCGATGCGCAATATAACGCGATTGAAATGCATGCAAAATGCATGTAGGGTGCACAAAATAGTGCGATGAGGTGCGCAAGATAGTGCGATAAAATGCATGCAAAATGCAAGTAATGGTCACAGCGCAAAATAGCGCGATACGCAAAATAGCGCGATAAAATGCATGCAAAATGCAAATAATGTGCACAAAATAGGGCGATGAGGTGCGCAAGATAGCGCGATAAAATGCCTGCAAAATACAAGTAATGGTCACAGCGCAAAATAGCGCGATAAAATGCATGCAAAATGCAAGTAATGTGTACAAAACAGTGCGATGAGGTGCGCAAGATAGCACAAGATAGCGCGATGACTGCATGCCATGCGATTGGTAGCGTCAACCTACCATCAAGTAATGCGGTTCCCCAATGAAGCCGGAGTAATTGAAGAGGTCTTTGAAAACCAAATTATGTCCAAGCAGTGCTTCGTCACAGTAAATGGCAGCCGAGCTACCAAAGGGTTTGTTCAAATGGTGGAAGAACCTGAGAGCAATGAATTGTTTGCGGATGTTGGCAAAGCCGCTGAACAGAAGGCAGTGAAAGACTTGGTACAGGAAAGAATAGATGAAAAGGACCCAGAAAAGTTCTTTTTGCTTGGCTCATCTATGTCCAGCACCGAGAGAATAGAGGTCGTGAAATTCTTGACCTCTAACATCGAAGTGTTTGTCTGGACGCCGTATGACATGCTTGGTATTGACCCAAACTTCATCTGTCACCAATTGAATGTGCACCCAACCGCAAGACCAATCATACAGCGCATTCGCAGATCAGCACTCCACCACGCTGAGATAGTGGTAGAAAAAGTGGGAAACCTTCTCGAGACAGGAGTTATCAGAGAAGTGCACTATCCCAAGTGGATATCCAATACAGTAGTGGTGCCAAAGAAGAATGGAAAATGACGTGTCTGCGTGGACTAAAAAACAGTCAACAAGGCGTGCCCAAAAGACAGCTTTCCACTACCACGGATAGACCAACTAGTAGACCTAACGGCATGACACAATCGACTTAGCTTTCTTGATGCATATAGAGGCTACCATCAGATCGCTATGTATGAACCAGACCAGGAGGTCACATCCTTTACAACGCCAAGAGGACTGTATTACTACAAGGTCATGCCCTTTGGCCTAAAAAACGCAGGGGCAGCATTCCAGCGGATGATCACCAAGATGTTCGAACCATTGTTAGGCAGAACAATGGAGGCTTACATCGATGATATGGTAGTCAAAAGCAAGGATGAGAATGACCATCTCAGGGACCTAGGTGAGATGCTTCAGATCCTAAAGAAGCACAAGTTGCGCATTAATGCATCTAAGTGTGCGTTCGACATAGGATTAGGCAAATTCCTAGGCTTCCTGGTGACCAACCGAGGTATAGAGGTAGACCCTTCTCAGATCAAAGCAATTCAGGATCTAGAGAGGCCCAACTCAGTAAAAGAAGTACAGCATCTCATCGGTATGGCAGCCGCGCTAAACCGATTCATAAGTCGGTCATCAGACAGATGTCGATAGGGCTGCAAATGAACCGAACTGTTCATAAACAAGCTCGAGTTCGGCTCGTTAAGGCTCATTTAAGCTCGGTTTGCTTACTAAATAAACGAGCTCAAGCTTAAATTTTAAGCTCGTTTAACAAACGAGCCGAGCCCAAGTACAGTAATACTCGTCCAATGTGGGCCTTGGACATAGTAGTTACAAGGTCATGCCCTTTGGCCTAAAAAACGTAGAGGCAACATTCCAACGGATAGTCACCAAGATGTTTGAACCATTGTTAGGCAGAACAATGGAGGCTTACATTGACGACATGGTGGTCAAGAGCAAGGATGAAAAGGACCATCTCAGAGACCTAGAGGAAATGTTCTAGATTCTGAAGAAAAATAAGTTATGCCTTAATGCTTCCAAGCGTGCGTTCGGCGTAGGATTAGGCAAATTCCTAGGCTTCCTAGTAACCAACCGCGGTATAGAGGCAGATCCTTCTCAGATTAAAGTAATCCAGGATCTAGAGAGGCCCAACTCAGTAAAAGAAGTGCAGCATCTTACTAGCATGGCAGCCGCGCTCAACCGGTTCATAAGTCGGTCGTCAGACAAATGCCGACTATTCTTCCAAGCACTAAAGGCCAAGTTTGAGTGGGATGAAGAATGCGACCGCACCCTAGAGAGCTTGAAAGAATACATGTCTTATCCACCATTGCTAGTAACCCTAATACCTGGAGAAGAGCTCTTTTTGTACCTGGCAGTTTCATAACACGTAGTCAGCGCGATGTTGGTCAGAGCGGAAGGAATCCAACACCTGCCTATCTTTTATGTCAGCAAGACATTGCTGGGTGCAGAAACCAGGTACTTACCATTGGAAAAATTGGCCTTAGCCTTGATGATGGCATCAAGGAAGTTGTCGCATTACTTCCACGCCCACACCATAATTGTCCTCACAGCTTTTCCATTAAAAGCTTTGTTTGAGAGGGCAAACTTTTCTGGGCGAATCTTAAAGTGAGCAGTGGAACTGGGACAGTTTGATATCAAGTTTCAACCCAGAACCGCAATCAAAGCCCAAGCTTTGGCAGACTTTGTGGCTGAGTTCACACTAGGAAGCCATCACATCTGCCCAGTTGACTTGACTGGAACAACCGAAATGGGGACGGAAAGTATCGCAGTAAATGCGCAACCCTTAATACAAGATACTCAGCCGCATTGTGAATCACACAGGCTTCAAGACAAGCACGAAGAAGCAGACCATGCTACATCAGGCCTCAAAGACTCATCAACAAACAAGAACTTAGTACAGTCAAAGAGTAAGGGGCAAACAGAAGGTGTGAACTTGGAAGAAAACATCAGTAACACTCACGACCCAAAGACATCATCCGACCACTCAACTTACTGGAAGCTATTCGTTGGAGAGATATTGAAGCTCTTTGTGGATAGAGTGTCTAACAGGCACGGTGCAGGACTCGGCATAGTCCTCATCTCACCAGATGGCCTAGTAGTGGAACAGACAGTCAACCTTGGCTTCCCAGCATCAAACAACGAAGCTGAGTATGAAGCGCTTCTGGCAGGACTAAAATTAGCACTCTACATGAAGGCTACCGAGCTAATGGTTTACAGTGACTCACAGCTGGTGGTAAACTAAATTTCAAGCGACTACGAAGCAAATGATGAAAGGATAGCTAAGTACCAAGAGTTAGTCAGAAAAGAGATCATGAAGTTCAAAGTAGTGCGGATAGAGCAGATTGGCAGAGAAAAAAATAGCAGAGCAGACGAACTAGCAGGTTTTACTTCGATGGCAGATACATGTATCCCATATCCGTTGCTAATTGACTACCTACCAAGACCAAGCATTGAAGAGCCCGAAGTAGAAGAGGAATGCTGCGCTGAATTAGGCCCTTCATGGATGGATCCCATTATAATGTTCTTAAAAGACGGCGTCTTACTCGAAGAAAAGAAAAAAGCCAACAAGATTAGAGCAAAGTCGCAACGATTTTGGCTCTCCCCATCAATGGCCTTGTACAAAAAATCCTTCACAGGACCTTACTTGAAATGCGTCCATCCCAGCAAGGTTAAGGCATTCTTGTTCGAGATACACGAAGGCGTATGCGGAAGCCACCAAGGGGGGAGATCATTGGCTTACAGAGTAATTTCGTAGGGATATTGGTGGCCTTGAAAACAGATTCAGAGAAGTATGTCAAGAAGTGCGAGAAATGTCTGAAGTTCGCACACCAAATACATCAACCGGCCAGAGAGCTTCTACCATTAACTAGCCCATGGCCCTTCGCAATGTGGGGCTTGGACATCGTAGGGCCACTCCCAACGGCTCCCGGCAACAGAAAGTTCTTTCTTGCAGTAACAGACTACTTTATAAAGTGGGTAGAGGAAGAAGCACTACCATCAATAAAGGAGAAAGATGTGAAGAAGTTCGTCTGGCAAAATATCATCACTCAATTCGGCATACCAAAAGCTCTAATATCTGACAACGGCACTCAGTTCGATGGCAAAATTTTTAGAGGCTTTTACGAAGAATACAAGATAGAATTCTACAATTCTACACCGGCATACCCCCAAGCAAATGGCCAAGCGGAAACATCAAACAAGGTCGTCTTAGATGGATTAAAGAAAAGGCTAGAGAAAGCAAAAGGAAAGTGGACGGATGAGCTTCCTTATGTTTTATGGGCTTACCGTACCACACCTCGGCAGTTGACTGAAGAAACGCTTTTTTCCTTGGCCTATGGCATGGAGGAAGTAATCCCACTGGAAGTTGGCCTCCCTACAATTAGAAACGAAACTTTTGATCCAAACTTAAATGGAGAAGCCATAGCATTGGAGCTCGATCTTGCAGAAGAAAGAAGAGAAAGAGCACTAGTTCACATCGCCTCATACCAACAGGAGTTATCCAGAAAATACAACAAGGCAATATATCAAAGGCAATTCAAAGTTGGAGATTGGGTACTGCGCAAAGTAATGGAAAACACCCTGGTACCTGAAGACGGCAAGTTAGGGCCCAATTGGGAAGGACCTTACAAAGTGGTTGGGTTAGCAGGAATAGGGACATACCACTTGGAAGACGAGGACAGCAAAGCCATTCCCAGGCCATGGAACACTGCCAATCTCAAACTATTTTATTTTTAGCTTTCTCTTTAGACATACTTGTAATTTTTCTTTTCCTCACTAAAACAAGTAGTTTTCTTTTCAGCATAATTGTTTTATTTTATAAAAGTTATTTTAGTGAGCTAAGGGCAACAAAAGCAGAGTTGGTCGGAATAACCAACTTTGCATTCTCTTCAGCTAGGATTAGGATCTAGGCTGAAGAGGTTGGCTGGAAAAACCAACAAACACTTCTTCTAAGCCTAGGATAAGGATCCAGGCTGCAGGACGTTTGGCCGAAAAAATCAAACACTTTACTCTAGATGGCAAGAATAGCCAACTTAGAGGTTGGTTGGAATAACCAACACCCCTCCTAAGCCCAGGATAAGGATCCAGGCTGCAGGACGTTTGGCAGGAATAACCAAACGCTTCACTTAGGATTGGCTGGAAAAACCAACTTTGAGCTCTCTTCAGCTAAGATTAGGATCTAGGCTGAAGAGGTTGGCTGAAAAAACCAACACTTATTGTTCTTCAGCCAAGATAAGGATCTAGGCTGAAGAGGTTGGCAGGTATGGCCAGTCAGATTGCAAAGTGAAATATCTCGGCCAAAGAATTTACTTCATTCAGATTATATTGGGAAAGTAAATACAAGCATAGAAGTAAATCAAACAAACAGTTGGAGCAAAAGAAGATTTCATTGATAAGCACAGATTAGAAGTACAAAAGGTAAGGCCTTAGCCCGATTACAAATTCTTTTGCTAGACAGAAAAGAAAAATCAGGAGAAAAGGTCGTCTAGGTCGGCGTCCAAAACAACCCGATCTTCACCCAGAGGTAGCTCGGTTGTTGCAAGCACCTCTTGGTTCAGCTCGGTTGAAGGCACCGCATCAGACACCACAGGCAAAGGTAGGATGGAGACCACTGGAGTTGGGGAGATAGACTGGCGATCGGGCTGGGTGTTGTCTTCTGGAGCAGCATCTTCGTCTTCCTCTTGTAGAAATTTTTGTTGAATGACAGTAGCGTACTCCGCAATAGAGCTCGGTATGAAATACGGAGGAGGGTTGAAGACCTCAGTCTTTGGGCGATGACCGAGCTGCGCCACAGTCACATTCCATCTACACTTGAAGAAAAGATCTTTTGCAGCTTCACATTGCTTGATGTAAGTGGCCTCCCTCTCCTTGTAACCGCGGTCTTCCGCATCCTCAACCTTCTTCTCTAGCTCGGTTATCTCGGCGTTCTTTTTTCCCTCGAGCTTGGCTAGCTCGCGCAAGTATTTATCTTTCACCACGGCCCCAGCCTTCTTCTTATCGGCTTTGGCTGAATTGACTAGGCCAGTGAGCTAGGCTACTTCAGCCTGTAGCTCGGCCATCTTTTGCTGAGATTCTTTTAGTTCGGCCATTTTTTCATTGGCCTCTGCCATGGCCTGCCTTGTAGTTTTTCGAAGTTCTAGCACGCGATTGTGAGCAATGTAGTTATTCTGTAAGGCTTGCGAGGGGAGGGATGCAGTATTGAGTAGGAACCGAGCTAGAAGATGTTGAAATTTAGAGAATGAAAAATAGAACTTACCAACACCATTGGCTTTGAAGCCGAGTGAATGACCTTCAGCTCGGTAAGGTGATCATGATGATTCATGTCGGCTGGAAGACAGACGCTCTTGGTCAGATTGAATGCCAGCAAATGATCTTTTTCGCGACCACTGAATTGGAGTCAGTGATAGCGCAGTTCTTGAAGGTGACCTTTGGCACCCACTTAGAAGAGCTAGCTCGGTCAGAGCGCTCAGGTGGAGGACTTGGTGGAGAGGCTTGAGGAACCACGATTTCATCCTCGTCGACAAGGCATGGCTCGGTTGTGGAAGTCCAAGCACGCTTGCTTGCCCGAGATGTTGAAGGCTGATGGGTTGGCAGGGCTACCACGGTCTCTTGAGTTTGGCTGGCTGGTGGTACCTCGACCTGGTTTGTTTCGGTTATAAGGGCCCTTACTGCTATTTTCTTGGCCATCTCTTGCTCCGCAGTGAATGGGATCAAGTTGATTTATGGAAGGGAAGGATCAGGTTCTGGGGATGGTTTTAAGAGGAAATTGGTCACCCTGGTCTTCCTACGGCTACTATATCGGTAGGTCGGTTCAAAATTCAGTAGCTCGGCCTAGCTCCTGTTTGGATGTTGGAGTACGGCGCGAAGTGTGTTTAAGTTGGGGTAGTTGTACTGGGACTTGAGAAAGTTCAAATCTGCATGAAGGAAGGAGACAACAGTTAGTACGGTTAAAAGTAAGTACCGAAGTAAGAGAAAGAACATGAAATTGGGCCCGGGTAGTTGTACCGGCGACTCCTTTATTCCAATTAATTCGGTCGCCAGGGATCTAGGCTTCGTGGTCTTCGAAGTTTCCAGAAACCCAGATCATCATCGTTTACATCCTTGTCCAGGGTATTCTTTATTATCTTTTCACGCCAGCGCCTTATTCTTAGATAGTAGACCCAGCCATCTTCATTTGATCCTATAGAATATTGATGGAAGAACTCGGCTAAACCGAGATTAAGGCCAGCCCGACGGTTTAGCTCGGCTATACCATTTATTATGCGGTAAGAATTGGTGGAAAGCTGGGTAAGGCAAAGGTTTGTTTGTCTGAGGAATTCACAGAGAAGGGGCTATACAGGGAATCGCAGTCCGGTTTCTACAATGGAAAGAAGGGTGAAGGGAACGAAGCCAGGGTTTCCGCAGGGTATGGTATCTAGGTCGGCCAAAGTAATATGGACATCATCAGGGACATGGTAGTCCCTTCGGAACTCGGCCATGGCCCCTGGTGAGTTTACTAAAAACCTATATTTACCCATTTGCTATTAAATTATGAATAAATTAGCTTAAGTATTAGCTCGGTCGAAAAATGACGCTGAGTAGCTCGGTTGAGCGCTCAAATGAGTGTCTGGCCAACCTAAGTCTGCAAAGTAAAAGAGAAAGGTGTCAAGCACTGATCGTTGGACCGTGATAAAAGCACAAAGGCAAGATAAATGAAGTTCTAGCTCGGCTACGCGGGATGCTATCCAGTCTTAGCTCGGTTTAAGCAAAGGGATTTAGCCCGATTGAGCCTTTGGGGCAGCATTCTTAGTTCGGTTTGGACTAAGGAAGCTGGTTTAGCCCCAAGTCGTAGCTCGATCAGTGGGGAAGGCTTTCTAGTGTGGTATTGCGCGAACCTGAGACAGTTCGTTAGCCCGAATAAAGTATAGCGAAAGGTACTCAGGATTATTGTACTTCGAGTTCTAGTTCGGTTGTTTAGTTTCGCTAAGCTTACACCTAACACATACAGTATCCTAGTCTGGTTGAAGTGAGATTTTGGATCAAAGGGAAAATAGTTCAGATGGTTCATATATACAGTGGTCACATTACGTGAGTTTTTTCCAGAAAAAGGGAAGCAAAAAATGGTGTATGCTTTGAAAAACATACAAATAAACATGCTATGTGTTGCGAAACGTGTGCGAAATCGACGAAAATGGAGTAGATTTGGACCACTTACCAGTTTAAGATGAAGGCACTGAAGATGGAGGTAGCAACAGTAAGAAACACGAGCTCTGCAAGTGTAAGGTTAAGGAGAAATAGAGGCTCAGAGAGAGAGAGAAGGAGATGAATAGTAGAAGTGATTGATTCGAAGCAAGGAGTTTAGTTTTGTGTAAAAGAGAAGGTGAAAATTGGGCGGGACTGTTCAAATCTCGTGAAGTACGAAGACGACGTGACAGCTATACTTGACGAATAGAAGCTAGCCACGTGTCCAGGGAATAGAAAGCAATTCAGTTGCAGTGGATGAAAAGACGTTTTGACCGGACAGATAAGTAGCTCGGTGTAAATGTAGCCCGGTATGAATTTAGCTCGGTTGAAGGCCACAGTTTAGCTCAGTTAAAAAACTAAAGTGGTTAGCTTGGCTGGAAACGGGTAATCCCGATCATGCTACGCAGATGGAATTAAGGGGCAATTGAAAGGGTAATTTATGAGTAAATCGGGCCGAGCTGGGTAATGGGCCGTTCTATGGGCCATAGTAAGAAAGGCTTAGTAAGTGGGCCACAGTCCAGGTGTTAGCTCGGTCCAGGTATGGAAGGGACCTAGTATGTGTTAGCGTCCAAGAATAATCGCGATCACCACGGCCGGAGTAGAGATAGTTGGCTCGGTCAGGGTATTCGAAGCCGAGGTATGGTGCTTTCACTTGATGGACCTCGTTCTGGTTGGCGCGGTGGAAGCTTGCTGAGGTTAGTTCGGTCTTAATGGGCACAACCGAGGTACAAACAGATAAAGGAAGGGACGAGCTAAGGCATAGCTTCGTCTGAGTTGTCATTTCAACATGACAATACTAGCTCGGTCATTTGGTCGTACCACCGAACTAGGACCATCTCACTTGGTTTAAGCAGTAAGGGGGGTATTGAAAGATAAGCATTATCTTTCAGGAGTGTGACTCCTAGTAGGACTCTACATGGAGGAATAAGAGCCCTACAAGGATTGTGCCATGCGGAACCTATAAAAGCTCATAACATAACCTTTGGAAGAGGTAACACAACTTTGATTCTTGAATACACAGAGCTTTTGTCTATTTGTCTATTTTGCTGACTTAGGCATCGGAGAGGTATTCGGCACACACCCGTCGGCTAGCTCACGTTTGTGTTTTCAGGGAGTAAAGCGACGACGTTTAGAGGAGCGCAGACTTGATCAATAGGATTATACGAGAATATTATTTCTTACTCGTACAACATCATTCTATATTCTATATATATCTTCTTTATTTTAAATTTATATATCACTCCACAAATAGCTGTGGTGATGATGATTCATAGATTTTCTTGACTTGTTTTTTACACAAAGTATTTGAAAAATCACACGTTTACTTATTGTGCTTTCATGGGTAAAGCATTAGGCCTCCAGTTATATTTTGGTGGGGCAAGCCAATCATGCTATACCTCCCTTTGGCATGTTACGTTTTTTAATTTTTTTTTTTTGATTATTTTAATTAAAAAAGATAAAATAATTTTTTTTAATTCAATAAGATAAAATATCACATTTAAATCATAATTATTTTATTTTTTCTCTCATAAAAATCATAAAAGCCAAAAAATTTATTCCAAACGAGACTTTTTAGTCTCAGGCTAAAATAACTAAAAAATCATAAAGCTAAAATGCCAACCAACATCCCAAACGAACCCATAAATATGAGAAATGCCAAATAAAAATTCCTAGAAATGTGTTTAAAAGTGTTTCCAAGCATTTTATAAAAATAAAAATAAAAATAAAAATTAAAAATATTTTTTGAAAAGATATCGCCGAACGAGATTTTCTATTTATTTTTTTTTTTTGGAGGATAGAAAATGAAAACCAAATAAGGATTTTTTTAATTATTCTTTGCAAAAAAAAAAAAAAAAATGAGCTTTCAATGATGGCAAAAAGTACTATTCCACTGGCCCAAATTATGTAAAATGGGGATTTTAAAAAAAAAAAATGGCAAAAGTTTTATGAACTTTGATGAGAAATGCTTTGTTCACCCAAAAAGAAGAGAGAGAGAGAGAGAGAGAGAGAGAGAGAGAGAGCAAAAGGCCCAACATATCACAAAAGGATATGTCATAGAATCGGTGTTCAATTGGGAGTGGGGACATGGACATAAGTTACTATTGCCGGAGGCTGCCAAATGTATGTTAAATGGGATTAAAAAAGGGAAATTGGGCAAATGGAGTTTATGGGAATCTATTGGATGAAAATTCTCTGTGGGTTCGACGCCGAAGAAAAGAAGAGAGAGATGGAGAGAGAGAGAGAGAGAAGAAAGATGGGACGAGAGTAGCAAAAGGCCCAACAGAAAATAGGTGCCGATTCGGCCCAAATAAGTATATCTATTATAGAGAGTCAATCAATGCTTACCTTGAGGCCTACGAGTACGTTAATACTAGGCAAAATAAATTGCGAGGGAAAAAGTTGATGGTTAAGGCCTTGGACCAAGTGGGGCGTTACCCAATAGACACCGGTAGTGTGTCTATTATGTAGCGATAGATCCTAGCCCCAGGGCGTAATATGATGAATGGCGGATGAACAGGTGTAGTGGGTGGGGACTGAATTGAAATATCCAGATACTGCCCAGGCAAAAATAAAAATTCCAAACTTGCCTTACCAAATAATTAGCATTGTAACTACATAAGAGGTCATATGGTCTATTCTTGCGTGATACTTCATCATTAGATTAACTTGAAGAGAGTTAAATAGCCGTGCCTGGAAAAGTGTTATGGTTGATTGTTACAGGTGGAGTAATAGTGGTGCCATCACAAAAGGGGACAAAAATACGATGTTGAGATATAGAAACATTATGTTTAAAAATGAGTAAAATGGGCTGAGGCTTGAATTTTTGGACATGTAGTACATAGAAGTTCCTAATTGTGTATAAAGCACATATTTAAAGTGTGGTTTAGTGAATACTTGTGAGTGTTCATTTAAGTCTGGTTGATATTAAGATTTTTTGTGTGTTGGACTTTGCGAAGTCCCTATTAATAGATTTGTTAATAGGGGTTAAGAATATCTATTCCCAGAGGATTGAGCGTGCTCGTGTTAGAGGCTGAGATTAGCAAGGATCGGTTTTTGTATGGTTGTTGGTTTGTGTTGGTTGAAATTTTTTTGACTTATTTTTCGCTTGGGAATTTTTAGTCGTTTGGTATTGGCTTATTTGGAAGTTTGTTGTGTGGCTTTGGCTTTGGAATGGCAATTGGCTATTATTTGTGTGTTGTCCTGGCTTTGGGTGAATTTGGTTGTCGACTTTTGTGGGGGAATTTTCTGATGTGTGTTTTTGGGTGCATGTGGTGAGCGTGAATATTTTTGGCTGAGCCACAGTAGTGAGCTTGAACTCGCAAGACGATCTCGTGGATTGTTGTATTATTTTATGATTATTTATAAAGAAACATGATAATTACAGATGTTATTTTGATTTAGAATTTAAAAGTATTTACACTTTCAAATGAAAAAAACTATAAAAAAAAAATATGGTGGTTGGTGGCAAAAAAGACTTGTTTTTTTTGAAAAAAAGGTGAAGATTGTGTATTGTGTTGGTTGTACAGAGACCACACTAAAGATTTGTGTCATAAAGGAGTCTGATGATGAATACATTGATGTGCAGAGCAACCGAGAAAAAAAAACAGTGTAAATAAATAAAAATGAAAAAATTGTTAATGTTCTCAATTTAAAAAAAACTGAAAAAACTGATAATGTTTCGTTGTTTTATGGATAGTTGAATGGTATAAACACTAAAATAGGTAGCAAAGGGTAAAGGAGATCTGTTGGTGAATCCTCTATGGCAGGTTTTTTGTCTTTAAAGTTGTGTGATATATGATTAGGGATTAGTGATAGGATAATTATCTTGGAATGATTATTATATCAAGATTAGCAAAATAGATATTCTTATACTTAGAAAGTTGTGTAGAAAAACTGATAATGAGTGGTAGGTAACTACGGCCAAGTAAAGTGACGTTGTGTTGAGTGGCTAAAGGCATACTATTGGTTCAAAAAAAATTTAGATGAGGCAGGTAAGAATAACTGGTATCTATAAGTACATTTAAATAAGACTTTTAAAGTAAATTAACACAAATTTTTTTATTTTCCAATTTCTTTTTTTGTCAATAAAACCTTAACTTCTTCTGTTTGGAAGTGCCATTGGTTATAATATGATTAAGTGATGGGTTTTGCCAGTTGGGTGGGGCTAAAAATAGCCGAGCATAGAAGAACAAAAAACAGTGCTATTTGTACCCACAAACAAAAATAATGGCTACGAGTCCAACCCATAATCATTACACTCATTTGTCTCTCGACTAGGAAAAATAACAGCGTTAAAAAAGCCAAAAAAGTCAAAAAAGTGCCCGGTCCCAAAGGACCGCGAAGCGTATGTGTGAGGCTCGCGAGGGCTAAAAATAGCTCCGGATAGGTAAAAACCAAAAAGCCCCAAAAAGCAAACCCACTTCCCAAACGGAGGCTAAGTCCTTCCTTTGAGATGTTAAGTAAGCTTTTAAGTTTTTTGTGCTGCTATTTAGTTCGGGGTTAAAAAGCCTTTGTTTTGAGATGGATTTGGTTTGGCTGAACTTTTGCGTGAGAGAAAATAGGATGTGAGAGACTGGTATAATAATTAATTTATTGGATTTTAAATGGATACATGGTTCATTTTATTAATTTTTTTACCTATTTAGTGGTTTGTTTATGACTCATTTTACCTAAACCCGCATTGTGGGCCAAACAGAAAGCCTAAAAAATCTAGAGCCATGGGTCAACTTGGGCTCTACAAAGGTTGAGCATCATATAAAAAAATTTGCGCTTTGTAAGCCTGGCCCTTAATACAATGGCCTGAGGTTTGGTTACTGTTTTGACTGGACCGGGACGGCAAAATAAAAATGGTAAGGAGAGGAATGAGTAATTTCTATAAGAGAAAAATGATTACAGTGGCATTTGGACATAACTTTTATACATAACATTTTATTCAGGGGCAGTAATTGTGAAGTATGGATGGTATTTAAAATTATAACATCACAAATGAATCGAAGTCTTTGATCTGGGAAAAAGCTAAATATAGAAGAAACGGGGTAAGGGTACAACAATAGAGAGTGAAATAATTGGAGCTTTTGGTGATATCATGAGTTGACGTTTGTTTTAGGTTACATGAATTTGTGGAGGCCCAATAGAATTAGCAAAAAATAGTAAAAAGATATTGAGCAATAAGACTTGCATCAAAAAATCGGAAACCATACCATTCTCTTACCATGTTGGATGTTTATTTCTACTATTTGGCCAATTTTTCTCCCAATGGATATATAACACGCTGTGAGAGAAAACCCTCCTATACTGTGTTTGATTTGATTAGTTGAGGAATAATTGACCCATAACAATAGTGTACCCAATAACCGAAATTTATTTTTTGGAATTGGTTGATGGTGGTAGATAACAAACATTAAATATTTTGTTTAAAAATAATTTAGTAGAGATTGCTAATATCGTAAGAAAAACTATAATAAATGGTTGATCTCAACACGTGCACCTCCCAGAGGAGGTAATTCAGTTATTTTTTTTTACAACTAACCGAACTTTTCTGGCGTGTTGACCAATACTTTTCTACACCCTATTTTGCAAGTCCTATAGCGTTAAAGGCTGCACTACACCACCTCATCCCCTTATTGATATACCTTGTATTTTATTTCTAATCCCCGTACATTTTAACTCTCACCATAAACAAGTCTACTTAGTCGTTCATGATTCATATCCCTCAAGAATCTGAAACTACTTCCGAGGTAAATATAATTTCAATCATAGTTTGGATCCCCAATAACGTATGTTTCTGTAATGTATACCAAAACTTATGATTTATTGCGATCCTATACAAATGTATTCTGGTTTTATTTGTGTGTATGTACAGAGGTGGAGCCACATTGCAGAACCCAAGGAGGGTGATACATATGCCACCTTGAGATTTCTCCATATTTATACTACTTCAATCCCGTGATGAATGAATACCCATGACACTTAATGTTTGTTCTTCATAAAAATTAAACAGTACGACCTTAACAATCATATAAAATTCTATTTGTATTTTTAAAATTGTTAAAACTGCATTCTATTATATTTGTTTTTTGGTGCAATATTTTTTATACTTTAAAACTGAAATATGATAATGGGTACAAGAATCTAAATCATCTTTAATTGATACTATTTATTTCTTCTAATCTTTGAATTTTGCTTAGCCTTTGGTACCGTTTTTCTTCATGTGGGGGGTTTTTTATTGTGAGTTGACCTAAGTGTTGCCACATTTGTTAATAGTGCGACAGTTGTTGATTGTGGACTTTCTCAGCACTATATTGAAAAATATATCAAATAATGAGAATATTTAATAGAATGATGAATCTCTATCAAACAACAGGACCGACACACAAAAAAAACAACTGTATAAATGTAAAGTAATGAAATCAAGACTCCTAGTTGTATTATTGTGTTTGATCATCTTGTATATTCTTATTTTCAACACTGATGTGTAGTAATACATTGTGCTTTCTCTTATATTGAATTCTGACTCTCACTATATATATTGTCTGGTCAAATGATCTTCAGACCAGAGAGTTAAAAGAGTTTATTAAACGAGTGTTACTTTCTAACTATAGCTGATAAAATTTATAAATGAAAATTGCACTAACGGGAATTAACAAAAATGAAATGACCAACGTGCTATTGTTATTTCCATCATCTATAACGCAGGTTCGAAGCCACATCAAATTTGAGCAGTAACTCACCCTCTTCGATAGTGTGCTTAATCCTGTTATTCCAATTTTTTCATAAAAACATATAGCAATCCAGAGTTGCCGCACAGGAAGTTTACCCTGAATGTTACCCACCACAAGAGTTTGGAGCCGCCGTGTGTACGAGAACCAGGTTTGATCTTAATACAAATGTAAAAAGATCACCCTAAAAATTTGATATCAACAAAAATTTAGTAACAGTATCATTTCTAAAGAAGCCTCTATAAATCCTTATGTTATATTCCAAATCTTCTGGAAGTTACACAAAATCAAAATATAATAAGATAATATAAAAAATTATCATTTTTGCCTTAACCACGGTACCACACATTTTTTTTTTTTAAAAAGGTTAAAAAAAAAATAATAAGTTTAAACTTTTAACCAATCCGGTTTCAAAATAACCCTGAACGTTCGACCCGTGTTTGGTTGGCCGGTTCGACACGGGAGTGTGGGAAGGATTGAAAGGAAAAGCCCCGGTTTGTCCCCGAAAAAAAGTTCAGATCAATTTCCGCTAAAAGAAAACAAAAAAGAGAAAATATTATTGTTTTTGGGGCCTATAAACACCAAGAGTTGATACAAAACCATAAATGTATACGGTTGACCGGCGCCGGCTTCAAGTATCATCTCTAACACCCTATTTTTTTATTCTCTTCTCAATCCCTCCTTAAAATTCCCCACACAGAACCACATGATCTCAAGCCACGGTATGTTCCCGCAAATTGGCATGGTTCCCTGAATTTGCAGCTGAAGGTGAACCGATTGGAACGCCGGGACGCAAATATCACATTGTTTTTAATAGTTGGAGTGAGCCTAGATAGAACTATGTTATCCAATGACTATTGACCAAGAAAAATTTGGTGCCAAACACTACAGTAAATGATGGTTAGGTACATACCTCAGTCATTTTTCAGAGGATATGCGATCTTTGTCTCTACACTAGTGTATGAGGGTCTTCTAATTAGCTGCAGTATTACCACCTTGGGAACAGGAGAAATGCTACTTGAGATGGACCCAAAAAACAACTATACAAGAGACATTCTCCCCAGAGAGATCAACCACCACAGTTTAAAGCAAGTAGAGCCGAGACGTTAGAGACACGAAGCGGAGATTGGTCCTATGTCTCTTCTGTTGGGTTTATGTTATCACAAGGCAAATTCACGGCAACCATCCTGTTATGTGTCTTGTTGGTTGGTTTGGGTAACTATACCCAACCCCCACCGTACATGTGCTTCTAAATATAATAATATTTAAAGTCCAAACAGCGTGAGAAAATACTAAAATAAATGCATCTAAAACTTCCACTAACAACACTAAACTTTTTCTTAATAATGATTAGTAAATTATAAAAAACCGAGAAATCTTGAACAAATAGTTAAAAAAATAATAATTATATTTAATTTTGTCCACTCATTTATGTCATAAGAATATCGATATATATTATGTTCATAGGGACCATTTGCCTGGTGCGGTTGTGAGGAGTTGAGGGCTTTCATTTCATACATTACATTTATTCAACACCTTGGCTTCCATTTATCATATTCCGAGATAAATGTTGTGAGTATATGTACAGACCTCAGGTTGATTATTAAAAAAAAAGAAAAGTAAAGTCAAAAATCTAATGAGATCCGTGAATTAATCTAAATTTAAGTACTACATATTCAATAAAATAATTAAAGTCAAGTTATCTTGTAACGATACTTAGAAAAAATAAAATAATAAATTACTTATAATGGCACAAACGAGAAAAATAATATTGGTAAGTGATATACGTAAAATTCAATGGTTATTTTTATTGTTTTAATCGTTATTTTATTTAGCTTTATCCCCTATTGATTAAATATGGCAAGAACAATTAAGGATTAAAATTGATTTATACGAGTATTTTTGGGAACTATCAGCGAGAGGCTTTGAAAATTCCTATCATAAATAATATTGAAACCAACGATAAAAATAAATTAATATTATAACAAAGATCAATATAAAATAAATGATTTCAATGGGACTCATCATGCCCCCTCCACAGCCGACAGTGAATGGTTCCAATGGAACTGGTTCTGATCAAAATTACATCAATCTTTAAATCATACATCCACTCATTTATATATCCATTTAATACTATCCTTCTTTGATAGAGCAGTCAAAAAAGGTTTTGGCTAAAGGTCACCCCCTGTAACATTTAGTTAGATCCCAAGGCTCTAAAACAAAATCTTTCCAATTTCTAACACCTCCAATCCTGAAGTTGTACCCTTGTGCATTACCCTACATAAAAAGGCCTAACAAAAGTTGTTTGGCTAAAATAGAGAGGAAAGTTGGAACAGTAAGAGAGAGAGATATTAGTCCGGTCGACAAGATTGAGCGAGATTATCTTATTGTATTTATTTGAATGTATTTATTTATATCATTTTTTTAACCTTATTGAAGATAACCAAAGAAGCCACAAAAATTCATGCTACAACGTCGAGCAGGTAATGCCAGGTCACAACTCGGATTGGTTTGAAGAGGCCCTTAAGGCTTGACGCAGTCCGGAAGTATGATATAAGATGGAAGACACCAGTTCCATTGGACTCATCAAACTCGGCTTGTGGGGGCAGATGATGATCCCATTTTGAAGGATATTTTTTGTTTGTTTTTTTGGTATTCAATAAAAGAATTAAATCAATTGCAATAATTATAATTTTAATTGTTTGTATTCGAATGAAAATAAAAACAAACATGATTTTAAAATATATTATTTATTATTGATTTATATTTTTTTTAAGACTAGATGATAATAATAATATAGTTATAATTATTGAATCATTACGATTTTTTATTTTTTTTTTTTAAACGCACTTGATCTACACATATAAATTTTGAATAATAAACAGAAAATTATTGAATATGAACAATCCTAACCATGGCCCAAACATAAACGGAATTGTCTAATTAAATTTGGACAAAAATCAGTGTTAAAAAATTATAGAAGTCAGAGTAAATAATTTATTTAACTAGGAAATTATAAAGCACGTACGGCTGGGGGGGTGGGGTACCAACAGCCTCAGATGTGCCATTCTCTGGTCAAACCAAAGAGACCACCCCTCTCTTACACTCTCCTCATCTTTGTTAACTGTGTGACCTGTGATCGAATTGTTTTTTGTTCTAAGAGCATCTCCAAACGGTGAAACAAAAATTGTCACACGCAATCTGAGTTAAAAATGCCATTTTCCTGAATTGATACTTTCAGGCCCAACACGGTTCACCTTCACACGCAAATCTAATCCCGGGATCCATATTAACTCGTGTGTCGAACCCGGCCGGTCAAAATTAAAACCGGTTGGAACCGTTAGGCCAAAAAATTTTTTTTTTTTTTTTTTTTTTTTTTTTTTTTTTTTTTTTTTTTTTTTTTTTTTTTTTTTTTTTTTTTTTTTTTTTTTTTTTTTTTTTTTTTTTTTTTTTTTTTTTTTTTTTTTTTTTTTTTTTTTTTTTTTTTTTTTTTTTTTTTTTTTTTTTTTTTTTTTTTTGTTTTTTTTTTTTTTTTTTTTTTTTTTTTTTTTTTTTTTTTTTTTTTTTTTTTTTTTTTTTTTGCGAATTCTGAAAAACTTTCCTTGTTTTTTTTCGGAACAGTCAACCGGGGTGGTCGACCGGTCCGTCGACCGGCCGGTT
>NW_021025455.1:1082132-1147041 GCF_004153795.1 Camellia sinensis | reverse complement strand
CGGTTGACCGGTTAGGCAAAAAATTTTTTTTTTTTTTAACGGTTTGAACTATTTTTTCTGAACTGTTTGAATCTTTTACTGGTTGACCGGTTGGTCAACCGGCCGGGCAACCGGTTGGTCGACCGGTGTAGCATTTTCAACGGTCAGTAACAGTGATTTGGTAAAATCTGTGTCTTGATCTCAGTTTGATGTCTTGTTTGCTGAATTCTCATTTTGGTATGACTTTGGTGCAACCGTTGGAGCGTGAAAAAGTGGGTTTTTCATCAAAATTCAAATCTGATGCTGGGTTTGATTTACCGTTGGAGATGGTCTAACTCAATTTTAATTAGAAAACGTTTGAATGAGTATTGATTGGATAGAATCAAGTATAATTATGTAAGTTAAAATTGTCGGGATTAGAATAAAATACAAAGTTATATCAATAAAATAGTTGAATTAAAAATTAAAAATTCACACATAATTTTTTTTTAAAAACTGATCTCTTATCATCTCCATTCACATCCTTCACTGACGCCTATTTCTTTTCTTGTCCCATCTGTTTAGCTCGAATTTGAGTTTGTCCAAATAATTCAAGTTTTGGCTTTTTGGGCGATTAGTCGGTCATTTGGACGATCGACCAGAAATAAAATAACAACTACAGTTGACAAGAGTGCAATTGCAATAGGCAACAAGTGTTAAACGATTCAGAAAAACAATCATGATAGAGACCACTAATTTGGTGGCTCTAAATCCATCACTAATGAGGTGAAAAAGTAAAAAAAAAAAACAGACATAACACATACTATGACAATAGATGAAATTAAATGTCACATCATTAATAATAACTCTAATTAGAATTCCCACCCATTTCCCTTCAGAAAAACTCAAATTCAAGTACCAAATACTTTTCTATATTTTTCCGTGCATAATGTTATTGTGGAATGAAGTAATGAACCCTTTCATAACGTGACTCACGTGAACATAAAATAAAATTAGAGCGCATCTGCTAATAGCTCCTCCTAGGACTACCGCTACTAGCCTATACTGTTATGAATAACGGTTCCGATTCGTAACTCGAATTTTCTGTGGCTCGAGTGGCTCAAAATTTCAAAACGACGTCGTTTTAGGATGTTTTTTTATTCTCTTACCGGTAAGATAATATTTTCCGTACCATTCGCGCCATTCGAGCTTCACTTTCTCGAGCTACGGAGCATTTTCCTATGAATAATTCTATTAAATACTAATAATTTTATTAAAAAATTTACTAACAACATTACATATTTTATTAAAACTATAAAAGGCCAAATGTAATTAGTTGTAAAAAAATAAATGATATTTAAATACCTAATAATGTTTGAACATGCACCCACTTTATTAATTCATAAATTTTCCCACATGTACCCACCTTATTAATTCATAATTTTTCTCAAATGTATTTATGTGATAGAGATTAAATTGATAAAGTGTGAGTTTTTTTTTGGATAAATTCCAAGCGAATTTGTAGTATTGTTGATAAATTCTAGCTAGCTCAGGGTGTTGTTTGGGGTTGCAAAGGAGCTGTTAATTTGTGTGTTAGTGCTCAACGTTAGTGTCAAATGTTAACTTGTATATTAATTGCAGTGAGCGATTCAGCCAGCGAAAGAAAGAGAGTTGTGTGCTTGGGAAGTCTCCCGGACGTTCGGACCGTTCAAGAAAAGAAAAAAAAAAAATTGGGTCTGACTGGTTGACTGGCCGATCAACTACAATATTTTTCTTATTTTTTATTTTTTTATTTTTTTACTTGTTGAAATTTTTTTTGGGCTTTTATTATTATTATATATATATATATAATAACACATCTTAACACATCCATTATACTACTATTCACTCTTTAAAAATAACAAACTCTTAACACACATTAACACACTTTTTTGAGCCCTACTTTTATTATTTTTTGTCATATAACACATAACTTAATATAATTTTTAACCATCTCACTATGAAAGCTCTTTTATATTACTCTTAATAAAATAAGCCCCCGTTTGGGAAGTGGGTTGGCTTTTTGGCTTTTTAGTTTTTTTGGCTATTTTAGCCTGGGCTTAAAAGCTTGGTTTGGGAAGGATTTTTTGGCTTTTTTGAAATTTTTTGTGAGAGAAGAATGTAATGATTATGGGTTGGATGTGATATTTTGTTTGTTATGGCTAAAATAGCCTATTTTGTCTTTTGCGGTTAAAATAGCCAAAAAAGCCCAAGAACCAACTTGCCAAACAGAGGCTAAGTTTGTTTGTGAGTAATCTTTTTTTTTTTTCGGGTGATGCCATATAGTGTTACTGGTTTCATTTAACATTTCTTTATATTTATCATAGGCTTTTATATATACATAATAACAAGGCAAACCACAGTATATTCTTAAAGTTAAAAAAAAAGGGAATAATTAGGCTACGTCAATCCCTAATCCCGATCTAAGACCTCACTTTGGGCGAAATATAAAGGCACCATCTGAGAGTTGGGTTGTGTTGATATCAAAATATTTTTTTGCATTGATCGGTCGTCTGCTCAGTTGATTAATGGTTTGATAAAAAGTCAAATTCAATTATTAGAGCAGATGATATCAAATAGAGGAATTCGATATTTTTTTACTTAGATTTAAAAAAATATTTGATAAACCATTAAAGATGCTCTTAATAAAATAAGTTTATTTATGAATATTCTTTTGTTTGGGTGATGCCATGTATTGTTGTTGGTTTCATTTAACATTTCTTTATATTTATCATAGGCTTTTATATATACATAATAACAAGGCAAATCACAGTATATTCTTAATAATTTTTTTCAATTATCAAAAATACCTGTATTGTAACATTGAAAATTTATTTAAACTCGTTTTATTTTAATATAAAATATTATTTTAAGAAATTAATTTACCTATGCTTTGTTATTTGATCAAGTTTGTAAATAAAATATTTTTGAAGTAAAATATTATTCATTTTTGGCTCACCACATGTTAGTGTTCGCTTTTTGATTTATTATTTGACTTCGAAGATTTTTTTTTTTTTAAGTTAAAAAAAGGGAATAACTACGTCAATCCCTAACCCCGGTCTAAGACCTCACTTTAGGCGAAGTATAAAGGCATCATCAGAAAGATTACAAGGTATCGAACCCAAGTTAAAAACATTTTGGATCCGATCCTTCCGCTGAACCAACCCGCCCGTTGGCTAGAATTTTTTTTTTGGTTTTTTGCTCTTCAGCATATAGATAGCATTATTCTTTACATATTAAAAAAAAATTAAAAAATTGCGCTAGAAGTTTTTTTAAAATGTTTATACAATAAAATATTTTATGGAGCCGTACTCGCATCATTTAATAGATTCTTAATAGTTTTCGCAGCAATTGAAGAGCACGTGTATGAGCCCAAAGATCATATATGCCTAAGATTGCCGCCGATTATACCGTCATCCCCTCCTTGACCAGTTTCCCCATCACAATTCAGGATTCACCGGTGACAACTGGTTCTTTAACATTGTTTGGTTGCCGAGAAAGTTGCCCAAAGGAAGAGAAAACTTGATTCCGACTCCAAAACCTCATAATAAATTTGTGGATTTATTGAATTAAAAAATAAAAAAATGAATTTAGAAAGTAGTATTGACTAATCTATTAAAGTAATAGTTTTCAAAAACACTTTTCAAAAAATTCTACTTTCTTATTTTTTGTATTTTTTTGTTTTTACTGAATTTTTTTAAGATTTTAAGTAATTTTTTTTTTACTTTTAGACATACCTAACATAAATATACTTAAAAAGTAAAAAATTTGTGAAAAAAATCTTTTAAAAATTCACTAAATACCAAAAATACAAAAAAAATACGAGAATTCAGTAAATTTTTTATATTTTTATGTATGTATTAAATTTTTAAAATCTTTTTTCACAATTTTTTTTTATTTTTTAGATACATCTAAAGGTGCATCTAACAAAGTAAAAAAAATATTTAAAATTTTAAAAATATTCACTAAAAATACAAAAAATACAAAAATCAAAAAATTAAATTTTTAAAAAATTTAATTCAAAAAACTCAAACCAAAACACTGATTATATTTATACACTTGTTTTTCTAAATTTGCTTCCCCGGGTCCCAAATTAATTCAAAAAACTCAAACCAAACACACCGATTATTTTTTATTATATTTGTACACTTATTTTTCTAAATTTGCTTTCCCGGGTCCCAAAATTCCCAACCCTTTTTTTCCCCCAAGGGACCAAACAGAGCTATAATTTCAAAACCCAGATCTTTCTCACCATCGTTCATTCTCAATTCTCAAAAACTATTTAAACCTACTAAAAACACACATTTATACTATAAATTATAAATAAATAAAAAAAAGTTCAAAAAAACATAATAATTAATACAAGTATAATCACAAGGGACCTGTTCTAATCATCTACCCATGATGATGTCGACAATGGTGACGATGAAGAAGATGAAGAGTTTGAGCAGAAATCAAACCCATTATCATCCAATTTTTCCACGACAAAATGACCCAACAAATCTACAGACTCGATCAAATTCTCTCTGCACAAGAACTCATCACTGCAAATTCTCTCCACTTCCCTATCAAATTCATGAACAAACACATGGGTTTTGGCCGCGCCACCTCTCTTGCTCCTCGCCAGCACGGCGGCTGTAAAAATTGCCGCCATTCTTCCCGGCGCAGCAGCGAAGTAGCCTCTGGGACCGTCCACCAAAATTACATCCCAACCCACTTCGTAGATGTGATTTGGGAGATCGTTGATGCCCAATTTACAGTCCGAGAAGAGCAGGTTCTGCACTGGACGACACTCGTTTCTGAGTTGTTCCCGAGCGTGGTCGATGAGGTTGTAGAGATCGCTCACTCTGGTTGTGAATTGAACATCGTAGGCTTCGATTTCTGGGTTTTTCTCTTCGAGCTTGGCAACCATGTAAGCGCTCTCGTGGACGAACACTGTTCGGCCGCGGTTGTTGAGAGAGTTCCAGAGGAGGGTTTCGTGGGTTAAGCCGAAAACAAGGAAGTTACAGTGAGGGCAGCGGCGGAGGACGGCGGCGATGGAGTTGAGCTCGGCGGAGGACATTCGGCCGCCACCGGAAGTGGTGTTGGAGGTGGAGGCGTAGTGGAGGAGGGCGTCGAAGACGGGTTTGGGGAGTTGAGAGGTGGAGGCGGCGGCGGAGGAGGTGGCGGTGGTGATTGTGGCGGTGGTGGTGGAGTCTCTGGTGGTGATGAGAGTGAAAATGACGGCGAAAGTGAAGAAGGAGACGAAAACGAGAATCCAAATACGGTGAGGACTACCTCCATGCTTGTGGATTGAAGGGTGGAGGACGATCAGCTTTGTGCTTCCCTTCATTTTAGAGAGAGAGCGAGAAAGAAAGGTGGTGATGAGAGAGCGAGAGAGACACAGAGAGACTCAGACCAGGTTTTGGATGATTGACTTCATTTTTGTGGTTAGATCTGATTCTGAACGACTGTGACGATGAGCATTGTTATGAATCCTTCAACTGGCAAGACTTTAGGTTGGAAGAGAAGAGGAGAGAGAGAGAGAGAGAGAAAGAGGAGTCGAGATATCATTGGGCATCTTTATTTTTGGAACAATCGCAACAACAACAACAAAAATAAATATTTTTTAACAAAAATAAAATTTTCATTTTAGCAATTTAAATCTTAATTTATTCACCCATTTTCGTTCGTAAAATAACAGAAAATAGTATTTTAATCATTATACTTAATCTAATATAAAATATTTAAAATATCATTTTTATTGAGTTTAATGATTAAAATTCTCAATTTTTTCATTGATTTTACTTAACAAAAATAGACATATAGACTTAGGGTTGTTTTGGGAAGATGGTAAAAAGTGACTTTTTTACTTTTAACTAAACTTTTTGGGAGTGATTTGGGAAGTTAGTAAAAAGTTACTTTTTTTTTTGAGTTAATATTTATTTATGGTGTCACATCACACCAAAATGACTAAAATAACCTCACCAAACTTAAAAAAATTACATTTGACCTAAATCCATAAAATGTTAATATTGAGGGTACTTATGTAATTTCTTAACCTACTTTTTCTACTTGCCAAATGAGTTGAAAAACGCAACTCTGCGTTTTGCTCCAAAACGCCAACCTAGCGTTTTCAGCCTTTCCCAAAAGAGCTCTTATTTTGAAAAGTAAGTTAAAAATTGATTTTTTTTGATTTTTTTGGATTTTTAAAAAAAATAAAAAGGTGATATAACTTAAAAAAAATTAAAAAGTAAAAAAAATTGACTTTTAGCCGAGTTTTCAAAATAGGCCATAGTTTAAATTGAAAAATATTAAAAAATTTCGAGTTTAAATTTATAAAATAAAAATTTTAAAATTTATTTTATTATAAGACACACACTTTAATTATTTATTTATATTTTTAATTTACCCTTCATTTTCTGTTTGGATTAGGGAAGAACATAAAACCAATAAATGAAGTTGAGGAAGGGCGAGAAAAATGACTAGATAGTAGTTAGCTTAGCCTTAATTTGGGATGTGAGTTGACTTTTTAATTTTTTTAGTTATTTTAATTTGAAGCTAAAAAATTTCATTTAGAATGAACTTTTTAACTTTTGTAAAAGAAAAAATAAAATAATTTTAATTTTAATATAATATTTTATCTTATTAATATTTTAATTTATTTTATCTTTTTTTAACTAATTAAAATAAAATAAAATAAAAAAACCAAATTAGCCAACATCCCCTATACTACATGCGTCTACAGAAAACTGCGACGAAGCGTTAATCAAATATATTGAAGAAAAAGGAATGGATAACTTGTCAATTTCATAAAAGAACATCTAGACCGGGTATGGACAACTTGTCAGCTCCATAAAGGAACCTCCGGCTGGGTACAGATAGCTTGTCAATTCTATAAAGGAACCTCTAAACCGAGAATAGATAACTTACTTGAGCCCTGGATACTTATCAGAATTTGGACAATCATTCATTATACAGAACATAACATTTCATAGAATATATCTTATTTCATCATACATAAAATAATTAGAGTTAAACATAGCTTTACTAAATTATTACTCACAGATGGCTCCAAAGCAAACAGGCAGAATGGGCAAATCAGACGTCTTGTGGCGTGTGACCTACACAGTTACAGAACGAACACATACTAAATTACACACTTGGACTCATTATCTTAATCCTTTCTTATCTTGGTGTCAACTAAAATAGCCTCGAACCAACCTCCCCCCTTTTAGCATTGTAATTGTAGAATATGGCGTTAAAATCAGGTTAATCAAATATATTGAAGAAGTAGCCAATAATTAAGTGGGAGGGAGGTGGCCATTTTCAGTAAACAGGCATGAAATAAAGGATCTAAACCCAGGTGAGTGGCATCTTTGAGCTATAGCAATACATGCTTCAATTTCCATTATCTACTCTTACATTTTCTTTTCTTTTTAATTTTTTTAAAATGTAATTTATCCATCTATTTCATATCCAGGCAATAAACAAACACTACTCCCATGTACAAGTTGGAATTTTCAATTCCAAATTTGTGTTTCAAATCTTTTTTTCACTCCTCATGTGCTGCCACCTGTCCTTTGTTAAAAAAATAAAAATAAAAATAATCCCGCGCAACAAATGTATCTCAATCACATATCAGTAATTGAAATGGATCTAGGGCATTGCCGTTGATGCCATGGCATAATTTTCGATCACTCTCCATGAATCCATCAAATCCATGGGATTTTTTTAAATGTAAAAAAACATTTGAGGATATCTAGAATCGATAATTTTACCTAGTGTGAGATTTATAATACCTCCCTCAATTTAGATTCATATCTTTTATCAAATTTAAATTTGGTGAAACGATATTCTAACTGTTTCACTAAATTAGTATAAAATGAAGAGTCATATTTTTTCATCAAATTAAGGGAGTGTTTAACTTGTCATCAAATTTCGCAGGCAACCGGTTGTCAAACCGGTTGAACAACCAGGCGAACAACCGAATGGACGACTGAATTAGGGAAGATTTGATGAAAATTTACATTAGGCCGGATGACCGATCAAACGACTAACCAAATTTGATGAACGATTAGAATGCATCATATCAAATCAAACTTTTATTCAAATTTAATAAAAAATTTGAGTAAGCGCTGAACATACTCTAAGGTAAACTATTATCACGATCCAAACCCGTCCCTATAGGTTTAACGTCGTAACTGGCCAATAATCCTTGAATTACCAAAGGCCTCTTAACAGAATGACATATAATAAGGGGCTGCGGAAGCAAATATAGAAATATACATTGTCCATAGAGCTATATTAAAGCACATGAGACGGTAAGCTTTAAAACAAACTTATATATAAATATATAACGTCATAAATACATTAGTCTTATGTCACCAAAGCCATAGATACAGAACTTTCAAAACATGTTCAGACAAAACATAAATATCAGAAAGTACAAAAGTTCCAAAGACTCAAAAACTTGATCATATCTCAAAAGGGAACCTCTACGGGAGGCACGATGACTAGCTGACTTCAAAATTCGCCAGGCAGCAACTTAAGTCTAGTCACGCGCCTACTCAACTATATACATAACATAAACGGTGAGCGAAAGCCCAATGAATAATAACAGAGTAAAGGGTTTGATGAATAATGTCCATAACATATTCAGAAATCAGAATTCATATTAGAAACAGATTTATATTCATATTTTTGTTCAAGTCAATGACAAAAATCAGAATACATACTTAATCTTACATCCATTAGCGCTAACAGATCACATACGGGGCATCGAAGATCATACTTGTCAGTTTTATAAAGGAATGGATAACTTGTCAATTTCATAAAAGAACATCTAGACCGGGTATGGACAACTTGTCAGCTCCATAAAGGAACCTCCGGCTGGGTACAGATAGCTTGTCAATTCTATAAAGGAACCTCTAAACCGAGAATAGATAACTTACTTGAGCCCTGGATACTTATCAGAATTTGGACAATCATTCATTATACAGAACATAACATTTCATAGAATATATCTTATTTCATCATACATAAAATAATTAGAGTTAAACATAGCTTTACTAAATTATTACTCACAGATGGCTCCAAAGCAAACAGGCAGAATGGGCAAATCAGACGTCTTGTGACGTGTGACCTACACAGTTACAGAACGAACACATACTAAATTACACACTTGGACTCATTATCTTAATCCTTTCTTATCTTGGTGTGTTACTACTTCTTATCCTCATTATTATGTTTTAATCTTGGCCTAGGAATTCCTAGAATGTAATGAGGATGCTAAAATGTACTTGGAGACACTTAACAAAATTTGCTGAAAACAGGGGTCTCGCTTGAGCGCAATTTCCTTCGCTCAAGCAGATATGCAAAATATAAGTGGTCGCTCGAGCGCAACTTCTGCCGCTCGAGCCATCTGTAAACATCTGCAAAAGTACTAGTTGTGTGATTTTTACGCTTGACAAACGCTCGACAGTCGCTCGAGCGTGAGAGTCAAGTCTTCGCTCGAGCGCAACCCTTGTCGCTTGAGCGGTCTTCAAAAATGGTAAACTTCTTGGAGCATGCATTTCATGCTCGAGCTAACTTTAGGTTGCTCGAGCGGAAGTACACACACTCAGAGTGGTCGCTCGAGCGTAGGTTCCTCCACTCGAGCATAGGAACAGAATTCTAGAATTTACAGATTTGCTCCCAAGCTCAAAGCTCCAATTCTAAACTGAAATTCACGATCTTTAGACCAAAAACTGAAGGAAACTAGTGTGAACATGCAAAACAACTTGAATTCAAAATCAATTCACAAAATCAAGGCCCAAAGATAAGTCAATTATACAAAACCAAGAACATAACTTGAAGATAACATGTATGAATTGATATGAACTTAGGTTCTTCAAAACATGATCAATTAAGGTCAAATGGTAAGAAATGTTATGAATTCTCTAAACCAACTCAAGAAGGACACATGCATACTCAATATGCTTTGATATATGCATGCATGCATGACATAGATCAATTCTCTTCATTTCTAGCTAAATTCTTGCATTATCCATCATAATTCTCTAGAGTTCATATCTTACACATTGTAATTATACAATCTAAAGGTTGAATTCTTACCTAGGCTTGTCAATGATGCTTTAGATGATTAATTGTTAGAAGTTCCAAGCCAAATTCTCTACGTTCTCTAGCAATCTTCTTAATTTGAGCTCAAACTTCTCTTTTTTCTCTCTCTTACATTTGGTTTGTATGTGAGCTCAAAAATGTGTTG
Source organism: Camellia sinensis (assembly GCF_004153795.1). Classification (NCBI taxonomy): domain Eukaryota; kingdom Viridiplantae; phylum Streptophyta; class Magnoliopsida; order Ericales; family Theaceae; genus Camellia; species Camellia sinensis. The sequence continues at coordinate 1,136,798 of NW_021025455.1, read as the reverse complement.
AGATGAAAAAAAGAATGAGTGAAGGCATATATGGGAGCCTTATATAGGCTTGGCCAATGGTTTAATTAAATTGTTGATCAACTAATCAATTGGGCATTAAATTATTCTAATTTAATCGTTCCGAATTGAATTTTAATTAAACCTATTATAATTTTTCAAAAATCCTAAATAACACATAAATCAAGTCAATTTTGTAATCAGATGCCGATAAGGCCTTCAATTCGTAAAACAAAACAGAAACAGATATTTCTATGATAAATAGATATAAGCACATTAATGCAACACACACATGTAATTAATTCAGAATTTCACCTTAATTACTGATTAGGCTTATTTAATTATGAATTATCGTTAATCAGAGGTGGGGGTTGTTACAACTATGGTAGCGTTTGGTAGAGTTTTAGAATTATGATCTGAGAATAGAGTTGTATTTTGAGTTTGTAAGTTTTGAAATTATGATTTGTTTGTGAAAAATTTGTTTGGTAATAAATTTTGAAACGAGTTTTGAATTGAGCTTGAAATGAATGATGTGACATATAATATTTGATTAAAAAATTTACAACTCATAACCAAGCACACAATATAAAATTCTATTCAAAGCTTATAAAAAATTTAAAAAAAATTTCGAAAATATTTTTGATTTAAAATATAAAAATAATAGATGACAAAAAAAAAAAAAAAAAAGCCAAACACTGTTCCGGTCAACCGGCTGGACGTCTGGGGGATAACCGGATAGACATGTTTTGAAAATTGGGTGTGGAATCAACTTTTGAAAGTGCTAACCAAACACGACACTCAAAGTAAGGGGTGTGGAATCAATTTGTCTATTTTCGTTAGTGAAATAATAGAAAATAGGATTTTAATCATTATACTCAATGTAGATATATATATATATATATAATGTTTAAAATATCATTGTCATTGAATTTAATGATTAAAAGATTCATTTTTTTTTATCTATTTTAATTAACAAAAATAGGCAAATGGGCTTATTTTGGAACGTAAGTTAAAAATTAACTTTTTGACTTTTTTTGACTTTTTAAAAAAAATACAAAAAAATAGAGAAGTCATATGACTAAAAAAAATTAAAAAGTTAAAAAGCTGACTTTTAACCGAGTTTTCAAAATAGGCCATAGTTTAAATTGAAAAAAATTAAAAAAATTTAGAGTTTAAATTTATAAAATAAAAAATTTAGAATTTATTTTATTATAGGGCTCACACTTTATTTATTTATTTAATTTACATTTCATTTTCTGTTTGGATTGGTGAAGAAGAAAAAACAAATAAATGAAATTGAGGAAGGACGTGATAAATGATTAGATAGTAGTTAGCTTAGGGTTTGTTTGGGAAGTGGGTTGGTTTTTTGAATTTTTGAATTTTTTGGCTATTTTAGTCTGGGGCTAAAAAGTCTGATTTGGAAAGGACTTTTAGCTTTTTTGACTTTTTTGTGAGAGAAAGAATGTAATGATTATGGATGTGATGTTATACAGATCATCTAAGGATTGTCTAACAATGGGTCGAATTGGAACAGCATTTGGAATTTGCCATCTTTCTAGAAAAGTTATATTCTGCCAAGGTATCATCTGGGGGACGGCAACTTGACTGCTGAAGAGGTTGGTATCAATTAGAATTGTTTGTCCTAATTCACTCTGTTTCTTGATGTAAGGATTCAGGGTAGTTAATACCTTTAAATGAGTCCTAGAGATTACTGTAAAAGGTAGGGATCTTGGAAGATATTGATATCTATTTGAAAGGATCCTAAGCTCTAAGACTTTTGACAGATTAGGGTTAATAAGTGCTATGCTTAGGTTTGGATATATATTGAAACATACTAGACCATGAGAGAGGCTGGTTTCAATAACTCCCATAAGAGATGCTCCCCAATCGAAACATCTACCATCCTGGAGGGTACACTGAATACTAGTATTTTGCCCAAGTAAGGTTAAGGGCTTGAATGCTATCTGGACAAGTCCTATATGAACATACTTATACTTTTGTAAAAACAGGTATAAGTCTTGTATGTGAAGGAGATACATAATCTCATCATCATTCTGTATGGGTACAGCATGTTCAAAAGTTTTAATTATTTTTCTACTGGTAAAGTCAAAGGTTCCTATCTTATAGATAGTATCTGGTTTGACTTTAGGGATAGTCCATTTGTCTAAGGCTTCCCTAACATCCTGATAAGCGACTAACTCGGCTGCTTCTGATGTAGAAGCTACTGTATTGGCTACTATAGTGATTGAATACTCTGTAGGTGTAGTACTCATGCTAGTGTATAGTGACCATATATGTATAATTTAAATAAAATATAATTATAATACAAATAATAATAAACTTGGCTCTGATATCATGTAAGGTGCTTGAGGATAAAGCTAAGCGCGTCTATCAACGACTTACAAAGATATGACCTAATCGTAATCACTGCTAACCGGTCTACCTCTACGCGACTTGGGTGATGTCCCACTTAACCTAACACATATCTATGCTCAAATAGCACAAACCCAGGAATACTGCTGTCCATATTATTATTATATTAAATTTAAATTATGCCATATATGGTCTCATACTTTTACTATAGAGGAGGGGGTGGCCTGACGGCCGTTGCCAACAAGCAAATCTGCTCTTGGATCTGCTGCTCAATTAACTATATTTGATTATTAATATTCTGTAATTGTTATGTTCTTACAGACTGTAAATGACGATTATCAACAGTGAGTAAAAAATTATGACGCAACTGATAATATGTTAATAAGTCATTTAATTCAACAAGTGTATCAATATGCATACATTAAAACATTAGAATTTGAAAAGAAATACTTACAACCAAATCTGCAAACTTTATTATACAGCAGAGAAGGCGTACAGAGAGAGAAAGCACACTTATAAAAACACTCTAAAAACTTATGCCTTCAACAAGGGAGAGGCTATCCATTTTATAGATAAATAAAAGATAAGAAAAGATAAAGATGAGGACAGGTGGTGTGTCCTTGTGGAGTGGAGTTGATCGTCCTTATCCTCAGCTGATCTGATGATGACTTAGCACCTTATCTTCATTATCCTGTAGTGGACAGTTGTGAGGATAATTGTATGGCTAGTGTTAGATGGCCGACAGAGCATCTCCTTTCGACTAAAGTTAATATGCTGTATTTGTCGTTTTGTGCCGATGTTTCTGAAAAGTAATGCTGGTGGAGGACAAGGTCACTCAGCCATTCATTTTCCTTTCTTGTCCTTTTCTTTATCAATTTTTTCTGCAATGAGACTAGTCAAAGAGTCCCAAAAATCACCAATATTAGGTTCATTGTTGGTAGGGTCTTGAGATTCACTAGCAAGAACTGCGAACTCATTTTCGTCTTGGTCTGGGTCTTTCTCATGGTTAGGCCCTTGGCTATTGGAAACAAACTGCATGTTGGAATCATCGCTGGACAGGAATTGAAGGAACTGTTCCTTCATGTAATCCATACTTTTAATTATTTATTCCTGCTTGGACAGATCTGGATACCTTTGTCTTAATTCAGATTGAATCTGGACAAAAGAATTTTTTATTACTGGAGTTGCTGGGAGTAATTTAAGAACAGCCTCCCAGCATACTTTAGTATGAACATGAATTTTCTGTAAAATTTTATGTTGCTGTTTAGAGGTATTAAGCCCCTTTGTCCATCATTTCACAAAGAAAACTCTTTTGAGACGTGAAACTTTGTTCTGGTAATCACATTGAAAATCCCATTTCCATATCCATGGAATTCCAAAGCGAATGACAAAGTGAACTACTGATTTAGACATGGAAATGTCTTTATATACTGGAAGACGGCTGTAGGCAATCTGTCATTCATTGAAAGCCTGCCTAATAGGTTATGGAAAAATTTCTAACTGTAGCCCGAATTTATCCCACCAAACGAGAAACCAGTTAGGGAGATCGTTTTTTAGGACATCGGGAATGATACGGAGAAACCAAGAATGGCTCCGTGAGGGATTTTGGTAGTAGAATGCATAAGTGAAAGCATCAATATAATCCCAATAACTATAACGGGATTCCTTATTACGGATATCCAAAGTTCTGGTAACATGGGGATGCATACCCTAGGCTGTCATAGGCATAATTTTCTGAATAGTTGTTTTATTGAAATTGATGGGACTCGCAGTTTGATTGGGATCATCCAAAGTATGTTTGAACTTAATCGAAGCAGTCTCAACAAGTATCTGTTCATAGATGTATCTGTATTGATCAAAATGAGGCGAAAATTGTTGAATGATGATATACCTCATTTTGATCTCCCATGGATCTGACATTCATTGCTCATCTTCTGTATTGATATAGAGGACTGTTTCCTCAATGATTGTATTCTGTATATATGGTTCTAGAGGAGTAAGGAGGACATCTTTAGCCGCTTGGCTAGATTTCCCTTTTTTTACTGTTAAGGGTAGCTTGAAGTCCGGGAAATTCTACACTACTAAAGAAAGCGCCTTTTGAGTCAGTTTTTTGAGTCGGCAAATTTTACCGTCGCAAAAGGTAGCCTTTTTGAGATGGCACAGAGTTACCGACTCAAATACCAAATCTTTAGCGTCGGCACCGTTGGTCGACACAAAAAATTAATATTTGATAGCATTATTTGAGTCGGTTGAATTTACCGACGCAAAAGATAGACCTTTTGAGTCGGCATAGACCTTTTGCGTCGACAAATTTGTGCCGACGCAAAAAATTAGACCTTTTTGTGTCGGCAACTGATGCCGTAGCAAAAAAAAAAATTATAGCCAAGATATATATATATATATATATTTACTTGATTATATTTAATAAATATATTTATTTATACATATACTTTTATATTAATATTGAGTGTATATACTATAAATAATATATATCTCGTTTAATATCTAAAAGAGGTATGGTGGTGAAGTGGATTTAGTGTGGTGACCTTGGGTCAAATTGTCCAAATGGTGGGTGTTCGAAACTTGGGAGCCTCAATGAGAAAATTATGAGTTAAATTTTTTAAAACATTTAACCACTTTTTGAGTCGGCAATCTACCGTCTCAAAAAATTAAAACTTTTTGCGTCGGCAGATTGCCAACTCAAAAACTTTTTGCGACCCCACCATTTTGGTCCCTTGAGTTGCCGTCGAAACGCCGTCGCAAAAAGTTTTTGCGTCGGCAAATACGCTATTTGCGACGGCACGCTGCCGACTCAAAAGCCCTGTTTTCTAGTAGTGCTATATGGTATGGATTCTGTACATGGTAAGGGTTAGATCCCCTTCCACGACCCCTTCGGCCTGGGTCTCGGCCTCTACTGGTCAACCGGTGGGACGACCGATTAATCTAAATTTTTTTGCCTTTGACCGCGTTTTCAAAAATGAGTGTGGAATTAATTTTTGAAAATCGTAAACAAATAGCATGTTCAAATCAAACTCTGGAACTAACGTTTCAGAACTCCATCAAACAGAGTCTATATATCTCTTTTTTTTTTAAATAAAATTATTGATTCATATAATTACTAGTATAAAATGGTATATTTCATTTTCACAACTGACCTGGAACTTTCATAAATGTGTCCTAAAAGTGTTTAAAATTAATTATCATACATTAAAAGACGTAATTTTCAAGGGTGTTGTTGGATTGACTCTTCTATTTTCCTCCAGTGCATTATAGCTGAACCTGTAGCTTCCAGTACTGTTGCCATTTTATTATGGTTAGGTATAGTTTGGTTGATCAAATGTGTATCATATTTAAACTGAAATAGTTATGAAAAAAAAATCACAAAACAGTTAATTAAAGCACACAATGGACAATGACATGAATAACTAATACACACTACTAGAAAGTGCCAGATGAGGAATGAAATGACCCAACTGATAAAGTAAAGGGTGTTAGTTAAGGAAATGACTGATATCCACTCCGCACCGCATTTAACGGGTTTTAAGTCCCGGTTTGGTAAGCATTTTGGGTTAAATAATCACAAAATAATAAAAAATAAATAAATAAATAAAAAGTTTAACAAAAAAAAATTTAAAAGTTAACAAATTTTTTTTTTGTCATTCTAAAGTCAAAAAACTTAAAAAAAAACCAAATAAACAAAAAAAAAAATTCTCAAACTAAAAAAATTAAAAAAATAAAAAAACTAACTGATAAAATCATTTTCAAACCAACCCTAACTCTTGTGATTTTTTGTCTACACTTTTCACCCAACAAAACAAGGGCTTGTCCACAGTTGAGATAATTATTTAAACTAAAAAAAAAATCATTTCTTTAATTTTAACCCTTTAATTTTACTTTCAATAATATAGAATTAAAAGGTTAAAAATGAGAGAGAGGAGTGTAAAACTATTTCACATGAGTCTTAACCACGTCATTGAAAGTGAAATTGAAAAATCGCAATTAAAGAGATATAGCGAGACTATTTAAAATAAAGAGTGGTCAAGCGGTAAGATTTTGAATTTTTACCCTTGAGATCTTTCGTTTAACTGTCTCCGAGTTAATTATTCTGGAAACACATATGGTTGGTAAAATGAGCCTTACCCACTGTCAAAAGTGTGGAATTCTAATCCTCGCTTACGTGCGATTCCACGACTTACCACTATATCATTAAGTGGATTTGTTATGTAACACCGCCTCTTTTGGGGCCATGGCTCTTTAGGGTCTAGCCTTCAAATTATTTATTTTGTAACATATTTTGAGTAAATTATATATGAAAAAAAATCAAATTGATTAAAAAATCATAATGACAATATTGGTTTATTTATATGGAAAAAAAAAATAACAAGTATAATTTTAAAAATAAATCATTCATTATTTTGAAGACAAATGTAATTTAATTATATGACAACAACAATATTGGTTCTTTTTATTTTGAAAAAAAAGGCAGTAATTATAATTTTAGAAAAAAAATCGTTCATTATTTTGAATACAAATGTGATTTAATTATATGATTTCTATAATTCAATCAACCTCCTAGAAATAAAAATCATATAAAATTTTTTAACCATAATCACATGATTAAATCATATTTTTTATATCAATATTATGTTAAGTGACTCATCATCAGCAGCATCATTTATAAATCTCACCAAAATAGACCTCACAACAACTATGTAAACTCATCTTTCTAATCCAAAAGTGGACAAGAGGCAAACATGCTTCTTAGAATTATATGGACATCTAAAATTATAATTTGAATTTGAGTGGTGGTAGGCAAAAGTGTCTCCCCATTACCAAACAGCTTTCACAAAGATTAATACTTGCCAACTATTCACGTCATTAGACTTTTTTCATTAATTGGAAGACCCTTTTGCAAACACTATGTTAAATCATTATTGTCAAAGGTACTACTCATAATGTTTTGATTGGAGTTTTAGATAAGTTAAGGGTGTCTTTAATCATCAACTTTTGAGAATATCAATACCCTTTTGTTTTGTTTTGTTTTGTTTTTTTTTAATAAAATTTTCAAAAAGAGCAATGATATTTATACCCAATTTGAGTTTTCTATACTTTTTATTTATTTATTATATTTTAACATATCATAAAAGAAGTGTAAGAGGTTAAAAGTGAAATATAAATATCATTACCCATTTTAAAAGTATGTTGTAATGTATGATTTATTCATTATGATGTAGTCAAATAAAATTTCAATTTAGAATTAGTAGGTGGCTTTTGCAAATGCTAATCCGTCCACATTAGCATTATTATATTATACATTATATTTTTATCTTTAAAAGAATAATTTTGTAGATTCTGAGCTGGCTCGTGTGCTTAAAAATAATGATTGTGATTATATATTATTAAGGATTTTGGATTTTGAGTTTTGATAACTTGGTGGCCTAATTAGATGCATAGAAAGTTCAAATTGTTGATATTTTGAGTTCAATTTTTTATATAATTGTTGGGCTTATTATGTAGTGTTGGGCTTGGTATATTTTACTATCCATCTCTGATTAAATATGCGAACAACCTCATTCAAAAGTTTGGCAAATTTTAAGCTCATACGACACTCGCTGCATGCAATGACATATTAAACGTAAAATATATATGGGCCATTAATGGGCCTATCGTTCTAGTTTTATCAGATTGAGCCCCATTTTTCACCAAAAACTCATTTGGTAAACCCATTGAATTTTTTTAAAATTATTTTAAGGGCAAATTATCAAGAAGTCCTCGTTAAAAAAGGCGTGACCTGTTTAGTCTCACAACTTTTTCTTTACACTCAAAAATCTTATTACGTTTTTCTTCTTCTCAGCTTTTGTTCTTCTTTGCCTCTTTCTTTTTTTGATTTCCAGCAATCTTTGACGAGCAACCACATCTTACTTCTTCTCTCTCTCTTTCTAATATATAGTCACTGGCGACTGACGACTACCATCGATTGGGGTTCACCGGCAATCACTGACCGTTGACTCCTTACTTCACCATCACCGACGATGAAGAAGATATGTTTCCGACGAAGAAGATGAGTAGATCTAATTAGATATGATGTAGATCTACATTAGATTTGAGTAGATTATATAAATCTACATCAGATCTGGCTAGATCTAAACAAAAAATAATTGTCGGAGTACAATCCTCTCTTTATATTTGCCTCACTCTTTTGATCTCTTAATTTTTCTATATTTTCTCTGCTATACACTTCTCTTAATGGAGAAAATTTTTAAGTTCTGAGCAAGTTGTTTTTGAGTTTTAGTTACAGGCAGTAAAAACTGTAAAATTTTGCAGTTTCAATTTTTCTTTGGTGCTAGAATGAATTATGATTTAAAACTGTAAAATTTTACAATTTTTATGATTAATAAGGATAAATGCTTAGTAGATTTTAACTTTGAAACTATAACATTTTATAGTTTCAAAGTTTACTTTTCAGTTTGATCAATATTAGAGATTATTTGCTTAAACCGTACAAAAATTAAAAAATAACATGTTTTTTCCCATTGTTGTTGTTTTTTGGCATTACATTTTTTTTTCCTTATAGTTTATCAATATTTAGCACATTTTGCTATGTTTTTAAGCTATAATTTCTCCATTTATTCTTTTTTTTTCCCTAGCAACATTCTGGACATTTCGATGAGTCTCCAACAATATTCTTAACGTCCAGCGAACGTTTTGAACATTCCGGCAACTTCCATTGACGTTCAGAACACTCCGGTGAACTTTCGGCGATACTCCGACGACTTCCTAATGATGTTGAACATTTCGGCGAGTCTCCGATGACTGTCTGACGGAAGTTCGACAATAATAGAATGTAACAGCGTCTGTAAATTTATTTATTTTTTAGGGCAAATTACAAACACCCCCCCTTGAAGTTTGGTAAAAATACAGATTCCCCCTGAGATTTGAGAAATTACAAATTGCCCTCTGAGGGTCAAATTTTCAGGCAATTTGTTATGAAAATATAAACCTCAGGGGGTGGGATGTAATTTCTCAAACCTCAGGGGGGAATCTGTTTTTTCACCAAACCTCGAGGGGGTGTTTATAATTTGCCCTATTTTTTATTAAAAAAATGATTTTTTGGTAAAAATTAAAAATATATATGACTAATTGGTACAATTGTTTTGTTTTGAGATTAGATGGGTTTGAAATTTTGTATATGAGACCTATCGGTAAGTTCTCTTTATTTTAAAAAGTCATTAAAAATTTTAATTTAAAAATGCACTAAACAAATTTACTTAGACTTCATTAGGTGGTGTAGGGCTGAGCAAGAAATCCATGAAATCCGTAATCCGATCCAGTCCAGTCCAATCCAGTAGGTTTTGATTGGTTTTTTGAATCCGTGGTTCGGTTCCGGATTGAAAAATTAAAAATCCGTAATTCACGGATTGGTTTCGGATTGAACCCCACGGTTCCGAATTGGAACCGATCCGGACCGTATACATATAGTCTATATTTTTATTATATACCCTCTTGCATAGTATCTTCTCTTATTTTATATAATACTTAAATCCAAACCTAAACTCACATAGTATCTTCTTTTATTATTTTTGTTTGCTAGTTTTTAATGTTAATTTGTAATGGTCTAAATACTTATGGTGGAACCAGTTTTCTTATGGTTGTTTAAATTCTAGAACAGTATGTCGCTATTATGAAAAGATATGTTGTTATTGTGAAACTAATATGGTGCGATAATTATATTTTTATGAAATTAAAGTGTTATATATATATTTTTGTTATTTAATTATGTAAATCCGTAGTCCTAAACCGATTCAATCCGTGTTTAAATAGATTGGTTCGGATTGGTTCCACGATTTAAACGGATTGGATTGGTTCCAATTTTTTAGGAATCGTAGATAACGGATTGATCCTGATTTTATCCCAATCCGGTCCAATCCAGACTATGCTCACCCCTAAGGTGGTGGCATAAAAGATAATTTATCGACTAAAAAATAAGATCTTATTAAAATTTTGTAATTCATTTGGCAAATTTATGGGAGAAAATTATTAAAAAATTAAAGTTAAGCAGGTATAAGGTATTAAGGTAAGTCGATATTTTTTATTAGTAAGAGATCCACTATTTGCGAAATAGTTTGGTAAAAAATCTTTTTTATTAGTTTTGAAAGATATTTTATTTTTAATTTTACTACCTTAATTTATCTATTCACTATTTTTTTATTTGTTGATTCTTTTTTGCTATATGTTCAAAAAAAAAAAATTTATCTGTTCAATTTTTTTGCTATCTATTCAAATTTATATCTATCTGTTCAAATGCGTGTCCAAATTATATTATCTGTTTATTTTTTTCTATCTATTGAAATTATTTTAATGTATATGTTTTAAAAATTTTTATCTATGCAAATTAAATTTGCATCTATCTGTTCAGATTTTTTCCCTATCTGTTTAATTTTTTCTTTATCTGCTTTTTTTTTCCCCTATCTGTTGAAATACTAAGCCAAACCAAATTATATGTGTTAAAATACAGAGCCAAGAAAATCCCTATCTGTTGCAATACCATGCCAAACCAAACCTATATGTTCAAAACTAAACCAAACCAAACCAAACCTATATGTTCATCATCATCATCATCATCATCATCAATAACAACAACGATCTGAGCTTAATAACACAGATCTGAGCTCAAATGTAAATAAAAAAAATATAACACATACATATTCACCAACAACACAGATCTAAGCTTAAATGTAAATTAAAGAAAATAGAAAATTTCAAAGATATAAGTATTTTGCCTTAGGTCTCTACTCATACACACCATCCCAAGAACAACACGACTATCCATGGTGAGGATTGAGATAATTTGTTTGAATGATTTCTAATCTTCATACATATTATCTCGTTGACAAACCGGATTTAGGGAGGAAGATGGCGGCCTTGGAAACCCTGGAAGAGCTCGATCCTCCACCGTTGGTTAAGCCATAGCTTTGCTTTATTTTAGAAATCACTGAAATCGGTCTGGCTAGTGTTCGTTGACGTGAATAGTGGTGGTGGTGGAAAGTTAGTCAGAAATCGACTCGAAGCTTTGTTTGGTATGCTCGTTTGGGCTAATTTAGCCATATAGGACAAAATTGGCTATTTTAGCCAAATAAGACAAAATGTCACATCTAAACCATAATTATTTCATTTTTTATCTCACAAAAGTCAAAAAAGCCAAAAAGCTTATCCCATATGAGGCTTTTTAGCCCCAGGCTAAAATAGTCAAAAAGTCAACCCATTTCCCAAATGAAGGCTTAGCTGTTCCAAAACTTAGGGTTAGAAATGAAAAAAAAAAGAAGGAGTTAATGAGATGGTGTGAGAGAGAAGATTCTAGAGAGAGAGGAATACCTTGGCAACGTGAGCAAGACAATGAAGAGGCGACAACAGCGAGGATTGGAGGAACTAAATCGCGATCTCGTGGTGGATCTATGGTTACGTGGTTCTAGATCTCTGGTGTCACTACCAGATCTGTACAAATGAAGAAAGGACGACGACAGTGGCGGTGGCGGCACCGCCATAGAGGTTCAGATCGGCGTGGAAGAGAGGAGAGCAAAGTGAGAGAAAGAGAGAGTGTGTGTGGTTTGGTTATGCTTGGTTTGGAAAACAAAAAATTACATACACAAGGTAGTTTGGTCATTTTGCAAAAGTTTGTCTTTATGGACAAAATATTTTTAGACTGTGGACCTTTGGATAAAAAAAAATCTAAAATTGAACTTATGGACTAAGCGCCCAATTTATTTTTGGCCATAAAACAAGGGGTGATTGTGGTTTGGTTTTGGACGGTTTGCGGATCGGTTTGGACCCGTTCGCATGTATGCGGTTTGGGTAAATTCAACCTGCAATCGCTCGCAATACGGTTTGCGGTTTGTGCGAATAAAGTTCGCGGATGTACAGGCAGTTATGGTCAGTTTGCGGATTGGACATTTTTATTTAAAAATTTCTTTTGGAGCCTTTTTTTCCCATTTTGTAAAAATTTATTTTGGACAATTTTCCCCCCATTTTCTAAAATGCTCTAATTTTAATAATTAATGAATTAAAACTTATAAAATTAAAAACACAACAAAATCAATTCTTAACACAAACAAATCATTCAAAATTCTAAACTTTTAAATCAAATCATAAGCTAATATAAGCACATCTTTCAAAATCCTAAACTAGATCATCAATCTCATTCACTATTTATTACCTAACAAAACAATTAAAATAAAATCATTCAAAATTTTAAGCTTACCTAAAAGTAATTCTTCATTAACTTTTACATTCACCCAAAATATAATAATAAAATAACAACGGTCTAGATTTAAAAATTAAAAAAAAATAAAATAAAAAGTCTAAATGCCAACGGGTTGTTACAGGTGTGGGTTAAACCCGCAATCATGCCATATTTCAAACTGCATCCGCTCGCATTGTGTCTGCAAAACCGTCTATTTGTATGCGGGTTAATTCAGATTGGGCTGTTTGTGCAGTTCGGATAATCCTATGCCCAATCCTATATAAAACCCATTTTAACACCACAACATATAAACCTATTTTAACACTACAACATATAGTTTTAGGGATCAAACTTTTTATTTTCAAATTTTTTTTTAAAAAAATTGTTATAAAAAAATTAGGAGACCAATTCCATAGATCTGGCCCGAAAGTCAAAAAAAAAAAGAAGACTTTTAGTGAATTTTTTTTAAAAATGTCACTAACAAATATATTTTAGGAACAAAATAATTTTGTACATAAAAAAAAAATGTTTACTTTTTTAGGCAAAAGTTTTGATACCACGAGAATAGTCGTTAGTAAATGTCTCATTTGGTCTCTAGAAATACAATTATGATATTTTTGATAACTTAAAAAGTGATTTCACCTCTAAATTTTTATCTCTAAAATTGTAATTTGTTATAACCACTCTAAAAAAATGTAGAGAAAAAAAAAAAAAAAAAACTAGAAATATTTCAAATATATTAAAAATTTTAACATTTTTTTTTCCTATTCAAAAAGGAAGACACAACAGAACATAGAGTTAAGGCATATTGCCTTGATAAATAGAGGATGGCCCTTGTATGTCTACAACAAGCAGGCTTGCAATCTCAGTAGGAGGGTCATTAAGAAAAACAAAAGGTTCTTGGTGATTAACCCCTAAGTTTGCCAAACCATCTACACCTTTGTTGCCTTCTTTGAGGATGTGTTGAATGGTGCAATTGTATCTCTGCATCAGGAACTTGGTATCCTCAAGAAGGGCCCTGTGCTGAAAATTTGGACTAGATTCTTCCTAAATTAGTTGAACAACATGCACAGAATTTAACTCAATAATTATATCTCTTATTCATTTCTCCAGAATGATAGTTAGGCCTCTATATACTCCCCAAAGCTCTACTTCCAAGCTAGTTGCTTCATCAAGTCTCCCATGGTATCCATGCACCCATGCTCCTCTCTCATCTCTGAAGAGTCCTCCATAGCCAGCTGGTCCAGGATTTCCTTTTGAGCATCCATCAGTATTAAGTTTAATTTTGCCTGTAAAAGGTAAGCCTAGTTAGTTTTTTGTTCCAGAAGCTGTCTAATAAAGTGGTCAAATTGAAATGCCTCAAAAGTTTCAGCTGCTTGGTGCTAGATGTATATGATGGCTTCGTTCACATTGCATTCCTCTTGCTTGAAAACAAAATTATTTCTATCTTTATAGATTTGCCACATAGTGAATACAAACACAATGCCCCAAGGAATTTGGTAGATCTTTCTCTCCTTGCTTTTTAGGTTAACTTAAAGCCACTGTTCCCAAGTTTGTTGTTCACTTAGTTCAAGCCATCTATGGCTTCTTATGGCTAACCAAATATCTTGAGCTTTAGGGCACTCTCTGAACAGGTGGCTTATGTCTTCCTGAGCTATGTTATACCTGGGGCATCCATCATCCATGGTCAAACCTTTAAGACTTCTGTGATGGTTGGTTAATAAACGCTTATAGAATAGCAACCAATAGAAACATTTCAATTTTTGTGGGATTTTCTGTTTCCAAATCCAGTTCCAGCTTACTTTATCACTATGTTGGTTCATATCTGTTAAGAGATCATAAGCTGCACTAACAGTGAAGTTACTAGTTAGTGCTCATTTCCAGTGGGGATTGTCTGGGACTTCTACAAAATGAGGCAAGTAGATTTGTGACATGCTCTGCAGAATGGATTGAGGAATGAATTCTGCAGCTGCCTTGAGATTCCAAGTCCCATCTACATTGATTACATTAGCTATTTTCAAACAATTTGAGGTATAGTCACCAGGACATTGAGATGCAATGGTGCTGTTACCACACCACCAGTCGTTCCCGAAGAAGATGGTCTTGCCATTACCTACTGTCCACGCCTTTTTTAAGAAGATCTCTGGTTTTGATAATACTTTTCCAGGTGTGAGAAGCCAATCTATTAACAAGGCAATCCATCAAGGGTTCTTTTTGAAGGTACTTACCTTTGAGCACAACAGTATAGGTTGAGTCCTTAACACTAAGAAGTTTCCATCCAAGCTTGGTTAAGAGAGCTAATTTTTGGTTTTCAGCTTTTTGGATGCCAAGTCCTCCCTCTTGCTTGTTCTTACAAAATTGTCTCCAATTTACAAGATGAACTTTCCTCTTGCTTTGTTAGTCCTTCCATAGAAAATTTTTATTGAGTTTGTTAATTTGTTTATACACACTTTGCGGAAACTTGTTGGTTTGCATGATGTAAGAGGGTATGGATGAGGTTACAGACTGAATGATGGTAATTCTACCAGCTAGGGAGAGAGTATTAGCTTTCCAAGAGGATAGCTTTTGCTAAATTTTCTCAAAAATGTTGTTGTATATGTCTCTTTGGACTCTGCTTTGAAGGAGGGGCACTCCAAGATATTTGCCCAAATTGTGGGTAAGGGCTATCAGACAAAATTGACTCAATTCTTTTGCCTTTCTGCTAGCCACATTAGGAGAGATGAACATTTTAGATTTTTGAAGGCTGATTTGCTAGTCAGAGATGAGGTAGAATTCATTGATTGTGTTCATGATGGTCTCACAGTTTGTTTGATCAGCTTGAGCAAAAAGGAGAAGATCATCCACAAAAAAAAGGTAAGATATAGATGGTCTATCTCTAGCTGCTTTGATGCCCTTCCAATGATTTTTCTCAACTTGGCACCTAATCATATTGGACAACCTTTCCATACAGAGAACAAATAAGTATGGAGATAGGGGATCACCCTGTCTTAAACCTCTGCCAGGAGTGAATTCATCCATGGTTTCGCCATTCCATAATAGAGATGTCACGACCCCATCCCGTCTCTAGTAGAATGGTGCCGTGATGGCCAGTAATCCGAGATTACCGAAGGCTAACTGACAAAGTCACACACGATCAGAGTATACATATGGGGCTTACATGTGCGAAAGCAATAAATTTGAATCTAAATAATCCATGAGAGCTGTGCATAGATCAAATTAAATGACATACATCTTAATATAGTTTACAACTTGGATACAAACAAATAAAGTACAAAATACATCTTGATCAAAAGGCTTCTCAAGCCGACATATGCAAAATACAATGAATCACAAGCTAAGAAGCATAGTCTTCAAGATGCTATCAAAAGATTGAATCCAAACATCATGCCAAACGCATCTAGGCGTCACCGCCGTCCTGTTCATCACCTACATATATATATAGAGAGGGTGAGCTTGGATGCTCAGTGAATGATATCAGTAATAAAGGTTTTGCATGAATGATATCCAAGATCTCTTTTCTAAACAATACATAGCATAACTAATACGAAATCAAAGGATGAGCCAAGTCCATCTAACAAGTCTTTCAAAACTTCAAGGGATGCTCACTAGCATCGATATAGTACAAGGGATACAATTAACAAAGGTGCTACAAAAGTTTAGAGTCCCCTAGCACATACGGACTTGTGCTACAAATGCTTATAGTCCCTTAACACGTACGGACTTGTGCTACAAATGCTTATAGTCCCTTAGCACGTACGGACTTGTTAAGAATGTTATCAAAATCAAAGCTAATACTTGATACACAAAATAGGGATAGTCATTCATGCTTAACAAATACTTTTTCAAAACAAGCAAGGCAAAGCTTTATCAAATGTCATAACATAGCTTTATTAAAAATACCACTCACTTAGTTCTTCGAACATCGGGGTCAAAGCAAGAGTCCAAGTCCTACAAACACATGCAAAGTCTATTGAATGCACTCTCAAATAAGCTTTACATGAATGCAAATGATCTCGGCATAATGCAAATGATCTTGGTATTCCTTCAAAACTAAGTCGAACCAAAACAAAACACTGTTTCTCAACTCGGAAAACATAATGGGCACCAACCAGGTCTAGGCTGAGGTCCTACACCTCCTTGTCGAGTTGTGGTCCTGATGGCCACATTCAAGGAAATGAAGTCGGGAAAATCTGGGTTTCCCTTTGCTAAAGAACATGAAAAACATGAATGCTCAATCACACTTGTTATTACGAAATCTGAGATTTCATGAGATGAGTTTGAAAACATGGACCTGAGTACCCATATATGAAGATCTTATGAAGACAAATACAAAAACATGAATCTTGATGCAAGCTTTCGGATCAACAAGGCTTTTATTCAAGAACACATAAATATCACTTTCTCTTTCTAAAATCAAACTTTAAATCAATGCATGGCTTACAAATCGTGCTCGATCATGCAATGTAGCTAGATGAACAATAAGAACAACAAGAGTAGATCAAGATTCTAACCTCAAGACATGAATCTAATGGCTCAAGGTGTGAAGATCAAGCTTGGAAAATCTATTCCCTCTCTAAGAACTCCTCCTTCTTCTTCCTAGAGCCTCTCTCTCTAAAAGACGAGGATATGATACAAATTGATGTGTTTCTCAACAACTCACTGACTTAACCCTCTGCTGGGACACATGGCATCGGCTGGTTGGCTCTTTTTAAAAAGGTGACTGAGTGAAAAGACAAGACGATGACAAAGTGTGTTCAACAAGTAAGATGGCATAGGCACTCCAGCAGGTAATGATCTCAGCTAAGGACAAAGCTTCGGCAAGAGGGGTCCCAATGATCTCAGTCGGGATGGATAACGCATGGTCCAAATGTGCCACACCTTGGCCTAGATGTGCCACATCTCGGCTTAGGTTATACCGGTCCAAAACAAGACCACTAGGTGCAAGGATCAAGGATAGTACTAGGTGCAAGGATCAAGGTTATACCGGTCCATATCTCGCCTCGGTGGAGTACACCTCGGCCTAGATAATGACATCTCGGCCAATATGTCAGGGTGGAGATGGAGGTCAAACATGGTGGTTCCAAGATAGTACTACGTGTAAGAGGTTCAAAGGTGCGACCTAGACTTAACAAGACCTCGGCTACACACCGAGCAAGAGACGAAACACACAAACAATACGCAAGCCAAATCACATAACCACAAAACAAGACAGAAACTACAAATGCAAGCTTAACAAAATAAAACGTGCAAATGTACATGAACATAACTAAGATGGGGATGACGGTCGCTACAGCCTACCCTCCTTAAAGAAGTTTGGTCCCCAAACTTAAGTTACCTTGTTCCAAAAACAATTCTGGATGTCGAATTTTCATTTCTTCTTCCATTTCCCATGTGGCATCCTTGCCATAATGCTCCTTCCATTCAACCTTCACCATCAGTATTGACTTGTTCCTCAACTACTTCACTTGTTTATCAATAATTCTCCTCAGCTTCTCCTCGTAGCCCAAATCTTCATTAACCACAATCCTGGAATGATCAATCATATGCAATGGATCCCGAATATACTTCCTCAACATTGAAATGTGAAACACATTGTGGACTTGACTTAGTTCTGGCAGCAAAACAAGTCTGTAAGCAACTGGGTTAACTCTTTCGAGAATTTCAAACGGCCCGATGTAACGAGGTGCTAACTTACCTTTCTTCCCAAATCTTGAAACTCCTTTCATCGGCGAAACCTTCAGGAATACATGATCTCCAACTTCAAATTCTAACTCCCTTCTCCTCTGGTCGGCGTAACTCTTCTGTCGACTCTGAGCAGTTTTGATCCTCTGCCGAATGAGCTTAATCTTCTCGGTTGTAACTTGAACTAGCTCGGGGCCAATCAAAGCTTTATCCCCTACTTCAGTCCAACATATCAGCGATCTGCACTTCCTCCCATACAAAGATTCGTACGGCGCCATGTCAATGCTAGCTTGATAACTGTTGTTGTAAGGGAATTCTACTGATGGTAAATGCACTCCCTAACTTCCCTTGAAGTCCAATACACATAGTCTGAGCATATCTTCAAGTGTCTGAATCGTTCTTTCCGTTTGCCCATCGGTTTGGGGATGAAAAGTTGTGCTAAACCTCAACTCGGTCCCCCAAGCTTTTTGCAGACTCTGCCAAAACCTGGAAACGAACTTCGGATCTCGGTCTGAAACAATGGACATCGGCACGCCATGAAGCCTAGTGAAGTCTAACAATCTCGTTCATATACAACATAGCAAGTCGGTCAGCATTGAAAGTGGTCTGGACGGGTAAGAAGTGTGCTGACTTAGTTAATTTGTCAACTATAACCCAAATCGAATCCATACCTTTTTGTGACCTTGGTAATCCGATAACAAAATCCATGGAGATGTGTTCCCATTTCCACTCTGGAATTGACAAAGGTTGAAGAAGTCCTGCCGGTTTCTGATACTCTGCTTTCACTTGTTGACAATATAAACACTAGGATACGAACTTGGCTATCTCTCTTTTCATATTTGGCCACCAAAAGGTCTGTTTCACGTCCTGGTACATCTTGGTACTTTCTGGATGAACGGCAAATTTGGAACGATGGGCTTCCTGCAGAATTTTCATTTTCAACTCTGGGACGTCGGCCATGCACAATCTTCCTTCAAACTTTAGTACCTGGTTTTCAATGGTATATCCCAAATACTGTAGTGACAATCTCGGCACATACTTTCTTGAAGAATTCATCTTCCATCTGTCTGGCCCTCACTTCCTCAATGATGGTCGGCTCTATCGAAATTATTGCTAAGCACGCCAAACTCCCAACTAATTTCCTGCTTAAAACGTCGGCCACCAAGTTTGCTTTGCCTGGGTGATATTGAATTTGCATGTCGTAGTCCTTTAATAGTTCGAGCCATCTTCTCTGCCTCACATTTAATTTTTTCTGCGTAAACAAGTACTTCAAACTCTTGTGGTCTGTGAAAACTTGGCAAGAAGCTCCATACAAGTAATGACGCCAAATCTTCAAAGCAAACACTATGGCTGCTAGTTCTAAATCGTGGGTAGGATAATTCTTCTCATGAGGTTTCAATTGGCGAGATGCATATGCTATGACTTTACCCCCTTGCATTAACACATATCCCAAACCTTTATGTGAAGCGTCACTATAAATCTGAAATTCCTCATTGCCAGACGGTAGCACAAGAACCGGTGCTGTGACTAACCTCGTCTTCAACTCCTGGAAGGTTGATTCTCTATCTTCGGTCCATTTATACGTCACTCCCTTCTGAGTTAGTGGAAAGCCAAAACTTACACTTGCTAAACTTGGCATATAACTTCCTGTCCCTCAAAATCTGTAAGGCAAGTCTCAGATGCTTCTCATGCTCAACTTCACTCTTGGAATAGATCAATATTCAAACTCTTGTGGTCTGTGAAAACTTGGCAAGAAGCTCCATACAAGTAATGACGCCAAATCTTCAAAGCAAACACTATGGCTGCTAGTTCTAAATCGTGGGTAGGATAATTCTTCTCATGAGGTTTCAATTGGCGAGATGCATATGCTATGACTTTACCCCCTTGCATTAACACATATCCCAAACCTTTATGTGAAGCGTCACTATAAATCTGAAATTCCTCATTGCTAGACGGTAGCACAAGAACCGGTGCTGTGACTAACCTCGTCTTCAACTCCTGGAAGGTTGATTCTCTATCTTCGGTCCATTCATACGTCACTCCCTTCTGAGTTAGCTGTGTCAAAGGTATTGCAATCCTTGAAAAGTCCTTCACAAACTTTCTATAATAACCGGCCAAACCTAGAAAACTACGAACCTCAGACACATTAGTCGGCCTCAGCCAATTCACAACGGCTTCAACCTTGCTAGGATCGACCGAAATACCCTTTTTATCAATCACATGTCCCAAAAATGAAATACTGGAAAGCCAAAACTTACACTTGCTAAACTTGGCATACAACTTCCTGTCCCTCAAAATCTGTAAGGCAAGTCTCAGATGCTTCTCATGCTAAACTTCACTCTTGGAATAGATCAATATGTCGTCGATGAAAACAACCACAAACTCATCTAGGTAAGGCTTAAACACTCTGTTCATCAGATCTATGAATGCTGCAGGAGCATTAGTCACTCCAAAAGGCATTACCAAAAATTCGTAGTGGCCATACCTTGTCCGAAAAGCAGTCTTCTCAACATCCTCGGCTTTAACCTTGAGCTGATAGTAGCCCGACCTGAGATCAATTTTGGAAAAGACTCGTGCACCTTGTAATTGGTCAAGCAGATCATCGATCCTCGGCAATGGGTACTTATTCTTAATGGTTACCTTGTTCAGTTCTCGGTAGTAGATACAAAGGCGAAGTGTACCATCGTTTTTCTTCACGAATAAAACTGGTGCTCCCCAAGGTAAAGTACTCGGCCTAATAAAGCCCTTATCTAATAACTCTTGTAATTGCAGCTTCAACTCCTTAAGCTCGGCTGGGGCCATTCTATAGGGTGTTTTGGAGATAGGCTGGGTTTCCGACATGACGTCAACAGTAAATTCTATTTCTCTTTCGACTAAGTAGCCAGGCAAATCATTTGGAAAGACATCGGGGAATTCATTGACAACTAGGATGTCGACAATTTCAGCATTTCCGTTCAGATCACTTAGTACACTACACAGACAACCTTGACACCCTTTTTGGATCAACTTATAAGCTTTCATGGATGAGATCAAGTAGGGCGGGGGTACTACTCCTTTACCCCGAAATGTAACCTCGGTTTGGTTTGGGGGTTTTAACGTGATGCTTTTGGAAACACAATTAATGGATGCATGATTTTCTACTAACCAATCTATTCCAAATATAACATCAAAATGAGCTATGTCCAACGGCATCAAATTAACTAGTAATTCAACATTCTCAATCACAACATCGCATGCTCTATAAATGGATGCAACAGTCATAATTTTCTAGACGGAATAGACACAGATAACACATAACCTAGGGGTTCCAATTCTCTATTTAACTTCTCGACAAATTTAGTAGATACAAATGAATGCGTATAACCTGAATCAATCAATATATATGCATCTTGAGAGCAAATTGGAAGGGTACTTGACACTATTGTCTCAGCACTTTGAGTGTCTCCTGGCACTAATGCAAAAACTCTGCCCTACCTCGCCCGTGCCATTCCGACATTATTTCTCTGTGCAGAGCTTGAAGTGCTCCCATCCTTCTTACCATCGTTAGCCTTTGTCTTCAGACAGTCTTTCACACGATGACCCATCTCGCCACACTTGAAGCAAGCCCCTGACGCCCAACGACAAACTCCAGAATGCTGTTTTCCACAACTTGCACACATCGGCTTAGTATCTCCTCCCTGATTTGAGTTGCTGGAACTGCCCATATTCGGCTTCTTTTTGGCATTAAATGGGACTCGGCGATTATCATAATTCTGCCTCTTCCTCTGGCTCTCTCCTGAACTCTGGTATCGGTTTAAGTTAGCTTCTACCAGGATGGCCTTGTCTAACACTCTGGCATAAGTCGGCATGTTGAGCATGTTAACTCGATCCTGTATCGGTCCACGCCGTCCACTTTCAAACTTCCTAGCTTTTCTGTATTCGTCATCGACCATATGGGGCGTAGATCTTGCCAACTCGGTAAAAGCACGGTCGTATTCCGCCACTATCTTATTGCCTTGTGTCAAAGTCTGGAACTCTGTGGTCTTGCGGTCTTGGACACTAAGGGGGAAATGCTTGTAGTAGAACAACTCCAAAAATCTAGCCCAAGTCAAACCTGGGTTGCCTTCTCAGATCATTATCCACCATCTTCGTGCGTCGTCGTCCAACGTAAATGCTGCTAATGACACCTTCTGAGCGTCGGTGCTGGGAAAAATCACGAATAATTTCTCTATTTCCAAAACCCATGCCTCGGCCTTCATCGGTTCTATACCCCCTTGGAACCTCAGCGGTTTCATCTTTTTGAATTCTCTGATCAAGGCTATGGTGCCGTCCCCATATAGGGCTTGCCGTGGAGGCACTTGCGGCACTGGAGGAGGTAGAGGTGGGACTGCATGTCGGCCGTTTGTCTGCTCGGCCTCGGTAGAGGTAGTACTAGCATCCTGTGGCCTAGGCTGTCTCAACTCGTGGACCAAACTTTCGACCAACCTTTCTAGTCTGTCTAATCTGTCTTTAGAATGATCTCGACCAATTGGAGGTCTACCCCTTCTCATGATGCTAAGAGTATGCAAAATATAACTTCAAAACAAAATGAACGAATAACATATATGCAAGTAACAAATAGTTATGCCGAGATGATGCACACCTTGTCAAGTAGCAAGCAATATGATGCAAATCTTAATATCATTCTAAGGGAAATCCTAAGCTCTTTAGGACTCAAAGTGTGTGAATAACGCACTATAAGGAACTCGTGCTCTGATATCAACCTGTCATGACCCCATCCCACCCCTAGTAGAATGGTGCCGTGATGGCCAGTAATCCGAGATTACCGAAGGCCAACTGACAAAGTCACACACGACCAGAGTATACATATGGGGCTTACATGTGCGGAAGCAATAAATTTGAATCTAAATAGTCCATGAGAGCTGTGCATAGATCAAATTAAATGACATACATCTTAATATAGTTTACAACTTGGATACAAACAAATAAAGTACAAAATACATCTTGATCAAAAGGCTTCTCAAGCCGACATATGCAAGATACAATGAATCACAAGCTAAGAAGCATAGTCTTCAAGATGCTATCAAAAGTATGAATGCAAACATCATGCCAAACGCATCTAGGCGTCACCGTCACCGCCGTCCTACTCATTACCTACATATATATATATATAGAGGGTGAGCTTGGATACTTAGTGAATGATATCAGTAATAAAGGTTTTGCATGAATGATATCCAAGATCTCTTTTCTAAACAATACATAGCATAACTAATACGAAATCAAGGAATGAGCCAAGTCCATCTAACAAGTCTTTCAAAACTTCAAGGGATGCTCACTAGCATCAATATAATACAAGGGATACCATTAACAAAGGTGCTACAAAAGTTTAGAGTCCCCTAGCACGTACGGACTTGTGCTACAAATGCTTATAGTCTCTTAGCACGTACGGACTTGTGCTACAAATGCTTATAGTCCCTTAGTACGTACAGACTTGTCAAGAATGTTATCAAAATCAAAGCTAATACTTGATACACAAAATAGAGATAGTCATTCATGCTTAACAAATACTTTTTCAAAGCAAGCAAGGCAAAGCTTTATCAAATGTCATAACATAGCTTTATTAAAAATACCACTCACTTAGTTCTTCGAACATCGAGGTCAAAGCAAGAGTCCAAGTCCTACAAACACATGGCCAAGTCTATTGAATGCACTCTCAAACAAGCTTTACATGAATGCAAATGATCTCAGCATTCCTTCAAAACTAAGTCGGACCAAAACAAAAGGACCAAAACAAAACATTGTTTCTTAACTCGGAAAACATAATGGGCACCAACCAGGTCTAGGCTGAGGTCCTACACCTCCTTGTCGAGGTGTGGTCCTGATGGCCACATTCAAGGAAATGAAGTTAGGAAAATCTGGGTTTCCCTTTGCTAAAGAACATAAAAAACATAAATGCTCAATCACACTTGTTATTACGAAATCTGGGATTTCATGAGATGAGTTTGAAAACATGGACCTGAGTACCCATACATGAAGATCTTATGAAGACAAACACAAAAACATGAATCTTGATGCAAGCTTTCGGATCAACAAGGCTTTTATTCAAGAACACATAAATATCACTTTCTCTTTCTAAGATCAAACTTTAAATCAATGCATGGCTTACAAATCGTGCTCGATCATGCAATGCAGCTGGATGAACAATAAGAACAACAAGAGTAGATCAAGATTCTAACCTCAAGACACGAATCTAATGGCTCAAGGTGTGAAGATCAAGCTTGGAAAATCTATTCCCTCTCTAAGAACTCCTCCTTCTTCTTCCTAGAGCCTCTCTCTCTAAAAGACCAGGATATGATACAAAATGATGTGTTTCTCAACAACTCACTGACTTAACCCTCTGCTGGGACACGTGGCATCGGCTGGTTGGCTTTTCTCAAAAAGGTGACTGAGTGAAAAGACAAGACTATGACAAAGTGTGTTCAACAAACAAGATGGCATAGGCACTCCAGCAGGTAATGATCTCGGCTAAGGACAAAGCTTTGGCAAGAGGTGTCCCAATGATCTCGGCCGGGATGGATAACGCATGGTCCAAATGTGCCACACCTTGGCCTAGATGTGCCACATCTCGGCCTAGGTTATACCGGTCTAGAACAAGACCACTAGGTGCAAAGGATCAGGGATAGTACTAGGTGCAAGGATCAAGGTTATACTGGTCCATATCTTGGCCTCGGTGGAGTACACCTCGGCCTAGATGATGACATCTCGGCCAATATGTCAGAGTGGAGGTGGAAGTCAAACAAGGTGGTTCCAAGATAGTACTACGTGTAAGAGGTTCAAAGGTGCGACCTAGGCTTAACAAGACCTCGGCTACACACCGAGCAAGAGACGGAACACAAACAATACGCAAGCCAAATCACATAAGCACAAAACAAGATGGAAACTACAAATGCAAGCTTAACAAAACAAAACGTGCAAATACACATGTACATGACTAAGATGGGGATGAAAATAGTAGACACATTAAAATATCTGGTGTTTCTTTCACCTTGAGTAATTCAATCGACTCTAGATTTTTGAAACCAAAAGATCTGCTCTTGAAAGAGGGTTTTATTATATTGACAAATTAGATCTTTTTCAAGAAAAAACAGATTATGAGAGAAATGATCAACCAAAGGCTTTTGAATATTTTTAATATGTAAAATAAGACACATTTTCTTCGATCGTGCTACGTAGCTCGAAAACGGGGAGCCCGAATGGCTCGATTTTTTTTTTTTTTTGCAGATGAAGAACGAAGACCAGGAAGAAGAAGGAAGAAAGGAGGAGGAGGAGGAGGAAGAGAAGGAAGGGAGGAGGAGGAGGACTGGAGGGGGCATAATATTCGGGGGAGGAGGAGGCGGAGGCGGGGCGACGGCGGTCGGAGGCTGCGGCGGGGCTGGGCTGGGCGACGATCGGCGGATCGGCGGCTGGGAGGGGCGATGATCGGCGGCTAGCCGGGGCGACGATCGTCTTCTCTCTCTCTCTTCCCCTCTGCTTCTCTCTTTCTCTCCCTTTCCCTCTGCTTCTCCCTTTCTCTCCCTCTACTTCTCTCTGCGTCTTCTCCCTCGAGCGATTCGGAGCAAAATGTTTCGAGCTACGAAACATTTCTCCCTTTTCTTTTTAAAAATATTTCCGAAAATTTCTTTATTTCAAGTAAGGGAATCAGCAGCAACCTATTGAAAATTATTAATAGAGAGAGCTCATGATTCCAAGAGGAACAGACGTCTCTCTCTCTCTCTTCCCCTCTGCTTCTCTCTTTCTCTCCCTCTCCCTCTGCTTCTCCCTTTCTCTCCCTCTGCTTCTCTCTGCGTCTTCTCCCTCAAGCCATTCGGAGCAAAATGTTTCGAGTTACGAAACATTTCCCCCTTTTCTTTTTAAAAATATTTTTGAAAATTTCTTTATTCCAAGTAAGGGAATCAGCAGCAACCTGTTGAAAATTATTAATAGAGAGAGCTCATGATTCCAAGAGGAACAGACGTCTCTGTACTGAGTATGTGAAAGCCAAGCTTCCTCAAAGCGGAAAGGACGATTACAAGGACAATTCATATCTTGGCTAGTCGATGCAAACTGTTCATGTCTTGGCCAGCCATATATGAATACATTTATGACAATTATTAGTCGATCTTCTTGACTGCATGCTTTGCAACCCTGAATTTCTCCGTCATCAGATATTGGTACAATATCAAGGCTGACAACTTTGACCACATAGTGGACCTAAAGTTTGGGCCATAATTTTTCTAAGCTTTCTGAATTACAGGTTTGATTGTCTAACGAAGGGGTTGTTTGAGATTGATTATATTTTTTATCTTTTTACAAAAAGATATGTAGAAAAGTAAAAAAGTGATGTGATGAAAAAAAAATAAAAAGATGAATTATTTGCGACTTTCCAAACTTGACCTAAATCATGAAGAGTAGACACTAAGATTTACTTTAAAATTATATATGAGGAGTGGAGACACTAAGATCTTACTTTGAAAAGAATATATCGTTTGATTGTGAGATTAAAAAAAAAAAAAAAATTAAAAAGAAGTCCCTTGATTTTTTTTTTTTTGTGAAATTGTGATAGCTACAAACAAACGAGATCAATCACAGGCACTTGGAAACTCTGTTTCATGCACTACAATTTTATTTTTTATTTTTTATTTTTTATTTTTGCATCAGAAACAAACATTTTCAAGAATGTTTGCAAATTGAATCTCTATTGGACAAATTGAATAATTTTGTTTCTTTTATTGAACTTCTACTGAACCAAATCCAGGACCTAACTTACAAACACAATGAACAACCAAAAATACAAGAACAACCAACAACACAAAGCACATATTCATCCATGGTGATCTAATATCTTGCTTCAACAATAATGTCTCAAGCGCGATACAAACTCAATTCTTGAATCAGAGAATTCAAATCAGAGTGAGACGATCCGCCTTCTTCAATAGCCTTCTTCGCCAAATCTTTAAGCTCCCTCGCCCGGCTCCTCATTTCCTCCGCCTCTTCCCCCACCATAACCCGCTTCACCGCCTTTGCTATCGATTCTCTTTCAATACCGCCAGTTGCGGTCCTCCTTTTCCATTTTAAAGAACCAACACCAACCCCAATTCTCAAAATGTCAGTCACCAACTTCTCATTAAAAAACTGCTCGGCGAACATTGGCCAAGTCACCATTGGCAAGCCCGCACTGATTCCTTCGAACGTCGAATTCCACCCACAATGAGTCACGAAACCGCCAACCGATTCATGCTCAAGAATCAGCACTTGGGGTGCCCAACCTCTTATGATCAATCCTCTATCTTTCATTCTCTCCTCAAACCCTTCTGGTAACCATTTCTCTTCATTCTTATCTGCTTCATTCTTTGATTGCCTCACAACCCAGATGAATTGTTGCCCGGAAGACTCAAGACCCATTGCGATCTCATACAGCTGAGAAGCAGGAAAGTTGGCCATGCTTCCGAAACATATATAGATGACTGAATTGGGCTTCTTCGAGTTAAGCCATTTCAAGCAGTCGTGTTCATCGATGGATGCTTCTTTACCTCTCTGTGCTTTGTCTTCAATTTCCCGATTGCATAAAGAAACCGGACCAATATGCCAAGCCCTTCTCCCCAAAACGTTCCTGTAGTGATCAGCATAGTCCGGTTCAAGCTCGTAAAAACTGTTAACAATAACTCCATAGCTTTTCACCTCCGATTCCTTTACTTTCTCAACCAACTTCCCGAAATCCGACTCTGTTTCCTGCCGAGAATGCTCTGGCAATTGGGTTCTCCTCAGCTTGATTTGATGAGGAAGATTCGGGACAACAAAGGGTTCATCATCGGAGGAAACAGTCGTCTGAGGCTTGTAAAGTCTCAAACTCTCCGAAGCACACAAGGCAAAAAAGCTAATTCCATGGAAAACCAACCTCGGAATTCCGTATTTGGCTGCAGAATCGGTGGCCCAGGGGAAGAACATGTCGGCGACGAGGCAGTCGGGGCGGTGTTCTTGTAAGACTAGCTCGAGAGGGGCTTGGAGCATGGTGGTGGCCTTCAAGAATTTTGGAATCATGTCATCGGAAGTGAGTTGGTCGGCGCTCTCGCAGCCTTCCGGGAGGCCGGCCTCGGCGGTGGGGAACTTGATGGTGATGATGTTGATGTCAACGCCGGCGTGTTTGGCTCTTTCTATGGATTTTGCGAAGAGGTGGGCGTTGAGAGGAGTGGTGATTATGGTTGATTTTACGCCGCTGTGGGCTGCGAAGAGTTTGGCAATGTCGAGAGTTGGGATCATGTGGCCGTGAGCCATTATGGGGAAGAAGAAGACATGAAGTTGACCCATTGATCAATGGTTTTTTGTCAAAGTAGGATTCAAAGTGTTTAGAAGGGTGAGAAAATTGTGGAGATTTGAAAATGAAAGAGAGAGGGAAGAAGAGGTAATTTTTGTTCAAGGACTGGTTGACAACAAGTGAATAATTGATTGAGTGATTAATGGTTCATATAGGGAGAGAAGTAGAGGCAGGTTCATAAATTTTTTAAGAAACTTCAAAATAAAGTATGGTAAATTGGATACTTGATTGACCCGACTTCATTGCAATCGTCATCTTTGTTCTTCAAGTTTGAAGACGGAAAGAAAGAAGGAAGCTGCTAGAGCCCACTTTCGTAATTACCAAGTTATCTACTCCGCGGTGTCTAAGGTCAAGTTTGGCATCCTCCAAAAAAGTCAAAAAGTCACTATCCTATTTAAGTCACATCATCTTATTTAAGTCACATCACCTCTCTAACACATCACTTCAAACCCAACCCAAATCCAACCCATATTTCATAAAAAGTCAAAAAGTGCACTTGTCTTCCCAAACTTGGCCTAAATATGAGTCTCTTATTTTATATTTTATTGTTTTAAAATATTAATATCTTTTTAAAAATTAAGTATAAAAATAATATAAATTTTATATTTTGTCATTCTTTTAAATTTATTAACATAAAAAGTACAATTATGATATTAATATTTCTCAAAAAATGTACTATCAAACGGTAATTTTGGAAAATTAATTTTTTTAAAATGTAATAATTATACTGTTAAAAAAATTATATTCTCCAAAATGGACCATTATTTTGGAACGATGGGAGTAACTTTTTTTTAATTAAAATGATTTGTAATATATTTTATTATAAATTATATCATATCATTTTATAATGTAAACACAATTATTTATAATTTTTATTTGATGGACATTAAAGAGAAACAATTTTGATCACTATTCATTTGGCTAACTTAATAGGATTAAAAAAACACAAAAAATAAAATAAGTTAAATAAGTTAATAAGACAAAATATCACATCAAAATTATAATCATTTCACTTTTTCTTTTACAAAAATTAAAAAAACGAAGTAAAACAAATTTTTTAATCTCAAACTAAAAAAAGTCCCAACTCAAAAAAATTAACTAAAAAAGTTAATGCCAAACGCCCACTAAAGGTGGAAATAAACCCACAACTCGTGAGTTGGAACCTCTAATTCAATTTATATACTCTAGAGAAACTTCCTTCAGTTTGAAAATACAAATGAATGTTATTTGATTCAAGTCTAACCTTAGGGAGGAAAAAAAAAAAAAAACACTTAAATCATAAAAATAAAAATATTTTTTTACTGTTTTCTTATTTAAAATGGGATAAACACGTGTTATATGATATTTTTAAATAGTATCAGGATCCTCTCCTTGCAGCTTCCGTCCTTGCACCCATTCTTGCAGGCTTTCGAGTCTACTTTTAGACTCAATTTT
This sequence comes from Camellia sinensis, assembly GCF_004153795.1. Taxonomy (NCBI): domain Eukaryota; kingdom Viridiplantae; phylum Streptophyta; class Magnoliopsida; order Ericales; family Theaceae; genus Camellia; species Camellia sinensis. The sequence continues at coordinate 1,106,745 of NW_021025455.1, read as the reverse complement.
GATAATCCGAACCGTTTATATTTTATGATTTATTCAGTATATCATACTTGTAAAAAATCAAGTTGATCGGATATCAGAAAGCATGTGTTCGAAAAATTGAACTAAAAACTATTTTTTAAATAATTTAATAAACAGTTTTCCGAACACATGCTTTCTGATATCGATTAACTTGATTTTTTACAGGTATGATATACTGAATAAATCATAAAATATGAACGGTTCGAATTATCAAAATTAGGCTTAAAAATAGACCCAAAGATGACGGGCGCAAAGACGGGATTGTAAGGAGATGCTCTTGACTCCTCAATTAATAAAAAAATAAAAATAAAAATACTGCATAACACCTACCCCATCTGCGCCCAAAAATTTCTTCTCCTCCATACTGCCATCTTTTTTATATCCGTTCATATTCTTCTGGTGAGTTACTCACACACGACAAGTCGTGCGTTCCTATAAAAAAAAAAAGCAGACATTCTCTGGATCTAGGCATGCCCACCCACATGATTGAGATATTACATTGATGAGTCCAATCAAAACATGTTTTGGTTTCAACGCGTTATAAGGCATAGTTTGGGGGACTAAAATAATCACAAAAAATTAAATATATTATTTTAGTCACAAAAAATAAAGTATTAAATCTAATCTATAATCATTATATTTTTCTCTCACAAAAAAAGTTAAAAAAAGTCAAAAAGTCAAAAAATTCTTTTCAAATCAGGCTTTTTAGCTCAAAGCTAAAATAGCTAAAAAGTCAAAAAGTCAAAAAGTCAACTCACTCCCCAAACAGAGGCTAAGTACGAATATATTATTTGAAATTTATTTAAAATATAAATAAAAATTATAAATACTTTTTTATCATAATTTTTATTTAACCAAATTAATAGTAGAAAAAAATAAATTTTCTAATTACTTTTTTATTATATTTTTAACATTATTAAAAATTATTAAAAAAAGTAGGTTAAAATTTTGTTTTTTTGGCTTTTTAAAACTTTTTTTGAAATAACGTGTAAAAAAATAAAGAGATAATAATGTGACCTAAAAAAAATTAAAAATTAATTTTTTACTAGCTTGCCAAAATAGGCCACAATTAGAAAATTGAAAGGATGAGATGTAATTTCTAAAATCACAAGGAGTAATTTATATTTTATGCAATCTCAAAAAATATATTTATAATTTATCTTTTTATTTTAATATGTCACTAATCATCATGTTATGCGTCCTTATTATGTTATTTTATTATATATGTTATATATTTTTATGATAAATATTACTTAATTTTTTAATATGATTATGGCATTTTATAATTGAAAGATAAAGTTACACTTTTTGTGTTAATGTGTAACTTTGTTTCAGAATTATAAATTGTAGTAATTCTACCAAAAATTTACATAACATTTGCCATTAAAATGCAAAATATACTCTACAAAAACATGTAACAAGATAAATATGATGTGCATCATAGAATTTCCTCTAAAAATTATTTAAAATTTGATAAATCTAAATGTGTGAATTTATATTTAAATAGGGTAATGAGCACACTCAAATTAAGAAATTTTATAATTTTTATCTATCAAATTGTGTGTTGTTCCCTATTTTGGCTTCCACGCACAATCATTCTCAAGTTCCACATCCATATCAAAATGCTACTGAAAACCCATATAAATAAAATCTTAACTACATAAATTAAATCTTTATTTCAGAAATAAAAAAAAAAAAAACACAATATCTGCTCCACAGACAAAAAAATTTCCAAAGGCAAAAACTTAAAAGACAACAATTCTAGAGACAACAAATTTCAAAGAGGAAATCCATATAAGCCTCAATGAATTGAAGCTTAAATAAAAATATATCAAATAAACAATCACGAGAAAATGGGTCCTAGATTTCAGGTTTGCCTTTTTGTGATTTTCATTCAAATTTTAGTTGTAGCAGTATCTACCAACTCCATTGAGGGAAAGTCTATAGTACATTTTGTTTAAAAAATGTATGATACATAGAAAATCAATAGCTAAGATTGAGCCACATCATTAAAAGTGACCTGGTAAACAAGTCACTTTTAATAGTTATGAGCCAAAATCATATTTGTTCATAACTAGAATCAAATTAATCATAACTTAGTTATGAGCTCTCATCATATATTTCATAACCACATCTCATAATCAACACCATTTTGTTGATAACCAATATCACATATTTCATAACCATAATCACATATCTCATAACTACATCTCATAATCAATATCCTTTAACTCATAACCACACCACTTTGATCATAACCAATATCACCTATCTCATAACCATTAATCACATACCTTATAACTATTACTCATATAGCTCATGACCAAATCTTATAACCAACCCCCTTTTGACTTATAGCCAACATTACATATCTCATAACCAACACCCTTTTGCTCATAACCACATCACTTTGAACATAACCAATATTACATATTTTATAACTAATAATCATATATCTCGTAATCAAACACCCTTTTGGCTCATAACTACACCACTTTGCTCATAACCAAAATCACATATCTCATAATCAGTAATCATATATCTCATAACCATTACCCACATATCTAATAACCAACACTCTTTGGCTCATAACTAATATCACATATATCATAACCACTAATGACATATCTCATAACATCCTTTGGCTCATAGTCACACCACTTTGATCATAACTAATATCACATATCTTATAACCATTGGTCATATATCTCATAACCACACCACTTTACTCATAACCACTAATCACATATCTCATAACCAACACTCTTTGGCCCATAACCACACCACTTTACTCATAACCACTAATCATATATCTCATAACTACATCTCATAACCAATACCCTTTGGCTCGTAACCATACCACTTTAATCATAACCAACATTACATATCTCATAACCACATCTCATAACAAATATCACATATCTCATAACCAACCATCCTTTTGACTCATAACTACACCACTTTGCTCATAACCAAAATCACATATCTCATAATTAGTAATCATATATGTCATAACCATTACCCACATATCTCATAACCAACACTCTTTGGCTCATAACAAATATCACATATATCATAACCACTAACGACATATCTCATAACATCATTTGGCTCATAGTCACACTACTTTGATCATAACTAATATCATATATCTTATAACCATTGGTCATATATCTCATAACCATACCACTTTACTCACTAATCACATATCTCATAACCAACACTCTTTGGATCATAACCACACCACTTTACTCAACCACTAATCACATATCCCATAACTACATCTCATGACCAATACCCTTTGGCTTGTAACCATACCACTTTGATCATAACCAATGTTACATATCTCGTAACCACATCTCATAACAAATATCATACATCTCATAACCACTAATCACATATTTCATAACAACATCTCATAACTTGTTGGAAATGGTTGGAAAAATTATGGGTAAAACAGAATTTTTTCCTAACTTTGGTCTAATTTTTAGATGGGACCCGTGCGTCGATTTTTGCGAGTCAAAGTGGTAACGTGTTCTATGCCACGTTGTGATTCACGTGGTATATTTGGTTGCTCAAAACTATTATCGAGTGAATAGAAAATTGAAGCCAAAGTGTGCTCCATGGAAATGGAGCTTTTGGTGGAAATTTTCTTAAGGATTAGAAATTGGCTTGTCCCACATTGGTTTGGTGGGAAGTTTTGAATGGGTTTATATAGTTTGGAATTATAACTTGAGGAGGCCCCCAAGGAGCACCCCAAGTTTGTAGAAGAGAGAGGTTATGGGCAAAATGGGCTAAATCCATTGAACCCAAAAATCACCACACATGCGCGCGCGCGTCGCCGTTGTCGTCCGGTCGGTCGGGTGGTCTGGGCTTGGACGTGGTTGGGTTGGGTTGGGCTGGGCTTGTTCAGCCCAATACTAATCTTTTTTAGGCCAAAAACATTTGAATTTTATTTCTAATTTTTCCAATTTGATTTTCGTAACCGGACAAATTCAAATATGTGTTTTCGGTTTTTATCTGTTCAAATTTTGAACCTAATCAGTACCAATTTAAACCCAACAGGTTCAGTACCTGTTCAAATAGGTAGGCTACCTGTTCAATTCAAATTGAAGAGCCACCAATACATCTATAAATAGACTAGCCCTCATTTGATGTTTTTCAATTCAGAAAATTCGTACTTTTCCTCTGCAAATTTATTCTCTTCATATTGCTGCATTTATTTCATTATTTTTCTGTGAGAAAGAGTGTATACACTAAGTGTGTTCGTTGAACAAATAAATTGTAGTGCTGCATTTATTTATTGTTGATCATTTCATCTTAGGAGATAGACGTCCATATTCTGAAAGCACTGTGGAGAGAACGAATCTGTTTTAAGATTGTTGGACAATCCTCACTGTATTTAAATAAATTAATTCTGTTTGTGTACTTAATAGAAAACATAATACAAAAGAAATAAAAGAAAGGAGAGAAATAAGTTTGATTACAAAAATCAAACTAGAAATAAAAAGTAAATAAATAAAAAAAAGATTTTATTTTGTTACAAAAAAAAAATTAAAATCTGATTTAAATAAACAAATAAAACAGAAAAATAAATTAAACAACTCACTAGTCGACCACCTTCCTACAAATACTTAAAACTGTAGGGGTGTTTAGCAAAAGTTAAAGTTCCTGTTTCTAAAAAGACTAAGATTGGACCAAAAATAGTAGATTGTGTGTTTATTGGTTATGCTCAAAATAGTAGTGCATATCGATTTCTGACTTATAAATCTGAAATACCTGATACAAATGTGAACACTATTATAGAGTCAAGGAATGTTGTGTTTTTTGAACATGTCTTTCCTTACAAGAAAGGACAGGAATTAAGTTCACAGAAAATAATTTATGATTGTACACGAAGTCAAGAGACTAATGACAATCAAACACAAGAGACTAGTAATGGTCTCGACCAACATGATTTAACCGATGATGAACCAAGACGCAGTAAGAGAGCGAGAACATCAAAATCCTATGGTCCAGATTTTCTGATATACTTGTTAGAAAATGAACCTTAAAGCTTTAAGAAAGTAATGACAGGTCCTGAAGCACATTTGTGGAAAGAGGCTGTTAATAATGAAATTAATTATGCAAAATCATACTTGGGAATTGGTGGATCTTCCTCCTGGTTCTAAACCTCTTGGATATAAGTAGATATTAAAGAGGAAAATAAAAACAGATGATTCAATTAACAAGTATAAAGCAAGACTTGTAGTAAAAGGTTACAGACAAAAGGAATGTCTGGATTATTTTGACACATATTCTCCTGTGACAAGAATAATATCCATTCGCATGCTTATTGTTATAGCAGTGTTATTTAATTTATAAATATATCAAATGGATGTTAAGACAGCTTTCTTAAATGGTGACCTAAATGAAGAGATCTATATGGAGCAACCCAAAGGGTTTGTAGTGTCGGGGCAAGAAATGAAAGTTTGTCGGTTTATAAACTCTTTATGGATTAAAATAAGCACCTAAGCAATGGCATGAAAAATTTGATCATGCAATGCTTACTAATGGGTTTAAGATAAACGAATGCGACAAATGCGTCTATGTTAAAAATACTGACCAAGGATATGTCATAGTTTGTCTTTATGTGGATGACATGCTTATCATTGGAAGCAGTCAAAACATGATCAAATCAACTAAGCAAATGCTTAACAAAAGATTTGATATGAAAGATATGGGGGTCGCAGATGTTATATTAGGAATGAAAATTACTAAAACATTTGATGGATATACATTATCTCAATCACATTATGTTGAGAAAATTCTTGATAAATTTATCAAGGATGATATGAATATAGCTAGAACACCTGTAGATATCAGTCTTTATTTATCGAAAAATAAGGTGATGCGGTGTCTCAGTTAAAATACTCCCAAATCATTGGAAGCGTAATGTACCTAATGAATTGTACTCATCCTGACATAGTTCATGCAGTCAGTAAATTGAGTAGGTACACTAGTAACCCTGGAGAAGACCATTGGAAAGCGATCATTCTGGTTCTTAGATATCTAAGATTTACCCGTGATCATAGTTTGAACTTTACTCGATATCCAGCAGTACTCTAAGGTTATTGTGATGCAAATTGGATATCGGATACTAAAGATTCAAAATCCACTAGTGGATATGTCTTTACTCTGGAAGGCGCTGCTGTTTTCCAATCTGGAAGGCGCTGCTGTTTCTTGGAAATCCACGAAACAAACATGGATTGCGCGATCCACAATGGAATCCAAGTTCATTACTTTAGACAAAGCAGAAGAAGAAGCAGAATGGCTTCGTTATTTCTTAGAAGACATTCCAATGTGGCCAAAACCTGTGCCAGCTATTTGCATTCATTGTGATAGTCAATCTGCAATAGGCAGAGTACAGAATTATATGTATAACGGTAAGTCACGACATATTCGTCGTCGACATAATACCGTAAGGCAATTGTTGTCAAATGGAATAATCTCAATAGATTATATAAAATCTAAAGAGAATATTGCGGATCTGTCAACAAAAGGTTTGACAAAAGAGCTTGTGTATAGTTCATCGAAGGGGATGGGATTAAAGCCTATTACATAAGAGTCATCATAATGGTAATCCTACTTATATGACTGGAGATCCCAAGAACTAAGTTCAAAGGGACAAGTAAGTTATGTGTGGCTCGCTAGAAATCACCAAGGGATTAATATTCCTTACCCATTCCTATGGTGAGAGTGATATCTGCAACATGTGTTGTCTGCAGGGGTATAAGGATAAGGTTTGCTTTTAATGATTACTTATATCTTGATTAAGGCATAAAATCAAGACGAGTATAAGGAGATACTCACAATAAGAATCACCTATATGAGTGTCGAACTGGGACCAGTTCTATGATAATGAAGAGGCTAAATTCTCTAGAAGCACTCATAAAAACCAGGAGTGTTCAAGGTCAAAATGAATACAACAGTGAGAACCACGATGTGTTAGAAGATATGTTGTGTGAAATCTATTGTCTTGGCTTACACAAACGACTGAATAATTTAAGGCATCGCGTCCATTGGTTAGCTAGTAAGTCCGATAGATTATCACTAGGGAAGGTTCAAAGCCGAAAGCTACCTATCCTAATGCAAGATATTTTCGATTTATACTCTTTCGATAAAGTCTGCATATTGTTGCATTTCCATTGTTGTCAAATTTTATTCATGTGGGGGATTGCTGGAAATGGTTGGAAAATTTCTAGGTAAAACAGAATTTTTTTCCTAATTTTGATCTAATTTTTAGGCGGGACCTGTGCGTCAATTTTCGCGTGTCAAAGTGGTAATGCGTTCTATGTCGCGTTGTGATTCACGTGGTATATTTGGTTGCTCAAAACCATTATCGAGTGAATGGGAAATTGAAGCCAAAGTGTGCTCCATGAAAATGGAGCTTTTGGTGGAAATTTTCTTAAGGTTTGGAAATTGACTTTTCCCACATTGGTTTGGTGGGAAGTTTTGAATGGGTTTATATAGCTTGGAATTATAACTTGGGGAGGGCCCCAAGGGGCACCCCAAGTTTGTATAAGGGAGAGGTTATGGGCAAAATGGACTAGACCTATTGGACCCAAAAATCACCACACGCACGCGTGCTGCCGTCGGCGTCCGTCCGGGCGGGCTGGGCTGGGCTTGTTCGGCCCAATACTAATCTTTTTGAGCAAAAAACATTTGAATTTTATTTCTTCTAAAATTAAATTATAATTTTTCCAATTTGATTTTCGGAATTTAAATTCAAAATTGAGTCTGGTTTTTCTCCCACCCAAACAGAATAGACTCTATTCTGTGTTTTTAGTTTTTATCTGTTCAAATTTTGAACCCAATCAGCACCAATTTAAACCCAACAGGTACAGTACCTGTTCAAACAGGTATGCTACCTGTTCAATTCAAATTGAAGAGTATATCTATAAATAAACTAGCCCTCATTTGATGTTTTTCAATTCAAAAAATTCGTATTTCTCCTCTGAAAATTTATTCTCTTCATATTGCTGCATTTATTTCATTATTTTTCTGTGAGAAAGAGTGTATACACTAAGTGTGGTATTTGTTGAACAAATAAATTGTAGTGCTGCATTTATTTGCTGTTAATCATTTCATCCTGGGAGATAGACGTCCATATTCTGAAAGCACTGTGGAAAGGACGAATCTGTCTTAAGGACACAGTATCGAACATTGGACTTGATCAGATTATTATTTGAAGAAATTAATCAAGTAAGTTGTTTAATTTATTTTTCTGTTTTATTTGTTTATTTAAATCAGATTTTAATTTTATTTTTGTAACAAAATAAAATCTGTTTTTTATTTATTTACTTTTTATTTCTAGTTTGATTTTTGTAATCAAACTTATTTATCTCATTTCTTTTATTTCTTTTATATTCTGTTTGCTGTTATGTACACAAACATAATTAATTTATTTAAATACAGTGAGGATTGTCCAACATAACTAACATCATTTTCACTCATAAACCCTAACTTTGATCATAACCAACTCAAAACCACTGAACACATATCTCATAACCAATTTTGATCACATATCTCTATTTTAGATTTTTTTTAGTCATAGTATCTACTAAATATAATTAAAAGGGTAATATACAAACAATATATATTTTAAAATATCTATATACACATAGACATACATATAAATAATTTGACTAAATTTTAATAAAAAATGTGTTGAAAAAATTTATCTACGATGTGATTTTATTTATTTCTACTAAATCATTGTCCTCTTAAATTTTTTTTCCAAACTTTTCCTTTTTTATTTCCCTATTCTATTTTCTTTCCCTTGATTTGTCCTTGTTGTGCCTCAGCTCTCTCAATTTCTTACTCAAACTCCTCTATTTCGCTCAAATTATCAAATGACCAACATTGATAATTCTTCCTCACTGGATTTTTACTCTTTCAACCTCGATCGCCTCTCCCTACTCCTATGTCTCTGTACAAGATCCTTGAGCTCGTCATTGCTCTCTTTATCCACTTCAACTATATTGCTGGCGATATTTCTCTATCTACTAAATGCATCTATCTCGAAACTATAGTTCCTTCACATTAATGTCATACATGCACAAACCTTTGGCCCAAGTATTGACTCAAAAGGTTTTGTTGTTTTCAATTTGTACACACGTGTTCTATAACTATTGGAAACTGATTTTGGCTATATATAACTAGTGGTGTGTGGTCGTTCGATGGGTGTGTGATAAAAATAAAAATTTTGATTGGAATATAATTTTGATTACTTGCAGGACATATGTTAGTTACAAGTGATAATTATGCGAGGTTATTTTGGATAAATAAAAAAATTGTGACATTACACTAGGGGTGGCCATCGGCTCAATGGCCCACTCAACCTAGGCCAATATTTTTAGGATTTGAAAAAATTATTTTGCCTATAGTACTGGGCTGGGCTGGGCTGAAATTTTGCACCCATTTAATATTCAAGTAAAGCTGCAGATAAAGTTAAAACCAAGTTCATTTATTTATATAAATAGTAATTATAATTTTATAACATTTTAATTATAAAACAAAGTAAAAATATATATAAGAAAAAAAAAACATATATATACTTCTTTGTATGAGTTAAATTAAAACACTTGTTAAAATCATTTTCATTTTACCATTTAATTTTATTAACATTCTGAATTCAATGATATATAAAAAGATTTAAATAATTTATATACATTCAAGAAAAAAAAAAAATAATAGTTTATATTTATTGGATTAAGTGACCGAACTTGGAATTTGAACTTTTTTAAAGCCGGGTTTGGCATGGTTAGATTAGTCTCGATGTCAAATTGAGTTTGGGATGACACATATCCTAACTATTCCTCTTTTTCTTTTCTTGTTCTATTTTATTTCCCTCAATTTGTTTTAGTTGTGTCTCAGCTCTCTCTATTTCACAGTCAGACTTCTCTATTTTGCTCAGATTATTGAATGATCAACACTGGTAGTTTTTTCTCGCTGGATTCTTACTCTCTCAACCTCGATCACCTCTTTCTACTCGTATGTCTCTACACTAGGATCCTTGAGCTTGTCACTACTCTCTCTGTCTATTTCAAACTTACTGTGGTTGATGTTACAAAACTTTGTGACATAATTACAACATTTGTGATTTCTAATAATTTTGATCAATCTTGTTACGCCAATTAGTGATATCATTACGTATTTTGTGTTTTATGTTACGAAATTTTGTGACTTGATTACGATATTTCTAGTTTCTAAAAATTTTAAATATTTTTGTTACACTAATTAGTGATGAGGTTATACATTTTGTGGTTGATGACTACAATACACAAAAATAGACAATGATTTATATTAAAAACAAATAAAAAATTTAAGATTTAAATTGCTAAATAAAAAATTAATAATTTATTTTATTATAATACTCAAATCATGATTTATTTTTTATTTTTTGTAATTGTTACTAGTAAAAAAATTTATCAATTTTATCATATTTTTCCCTCCAAATAATTTTGTCAAAAAAATTGGAACAAACCCTCAAAATTTTGTCCAAATCAAAATTCCCCCCTATTTTTTTTTTTTTTTGGACAAATCCCTAGACCTTTTCTTTAGCCCTAACATTTTGAGAAATTACGCTCTCTCTCTCTCTCTCTCTCTCCCCAATCGCCGCTGCTGCCCATTGCCATAGCTAGCGATCATCACCACATCCAAGTAAGTCCCACACCTTTCTCTCCTATTCTGTTTTATTTCGGACAACTGATTTTAACCCTCTAGGTGTCACTCTCTCTCAAGGGATCCTACACTTCCTGCCATCGTCTCCACCACCTTTGTCTCCACCGTCATCTCCAAATTAGACAACCTATTGGATAACACCCAACCCCTTGCTATGACGACGAAACCCTAGATGTATCTGAGCTCGATTACAAACTAGTTTGTATGTAGTTCATAATTGCCCAAAGCCCTTACTTTACTGTATTATCTATGATTTGTCTGTGCTGAGAGGAAATTTTCAAATTTAGGGTTTTCAAGCAGAGGATATGGAATTTTTGTAGGATTAAGTAAAAAAATCGAAAACCTATCTTTATTCAGTCCCATTTCCTTTGAAAAAAGGCTTGATTTTGTTTTTCCAGGTGTAATTTATCAGATTAGGTGATTTTGAAGACCGTTTGAGTCCTGACTGTTTATGTTATTTAATGTTTTTGTGGTTGAATCTATGTTGCTCCAGTTGCTCTAGACTTGGTAGGTCCACTACTTGGATGTGTCAGATGATATGTTACAACTGCTATTGAAGTTTTGTTATTGTTGTCATAATCATTATGGTTCTACAAAGGAAATTTTTTGTTGTATATGTGCTGTGGCAACTTCATTGCCTTTTGTGAATATTCGTGTGGATAACTATGGAAGAGTTCAAATTTAGCTCAACTGACAGAATGAAGGACCACTTGAACAATTTGTGAAGATTAACACGACTATATTATTTGAAAATAATTAATGGATGTTATAGGCGTTCATTATTAGGTACAAATTCCTTTGTCATTAATCATGTTTGCTAGGAAAATATTATGTTTGAAGAATCAGTCAAATTGATTATTAGCAAAAACATTGAACTTTGTGGACATTGATCTATTGAAATATATAGTTTGGAAATTGTCTTTCTGTATTATTGAGAATGTGATTGATCTATTGATGAATATTGAAATTAGGGGCTTATTTTTTGAAATCTTATATCTAAATATTCAAAATGTATATGAATCTCATACATGAACTTTTGTCAAGCATTGTAGCTCAGTAATTAATTTATTTGAGATGTTCGCAGGTAATGTGGTTTGTATTGAACCACAATTGAGTTGTTGCATTTAGTTGTTAGATCCTTTCTTGATCTCTGGTTACTCTACTCTCAATCTCTCTTTCATTTTGAATCGTTATTTTTTTTTTTACAAGAATTGTATTTGAGGGATAGAACAACAAAAAAAGTTTGTTCTGTGGAGTTGTGAATTTGTTTTGGTCTTTTTGTTTCGTTTAAATATGGGACAATGGTGTTTCAACCATTAATGCTCTTGGTGATCTCCTTAGCTATGTTCAATTTGATTGTGTTCTTTGATGTCATCATAAAGTTGAACTCTACCTATTAGGGTCTCTATTACAAAGAGAAGAGTTGCTTGCTATAAATAACTGTATTAATGAAGATGAAATTTGTTTGTCTTTAATAGGTTTGAATGTGTTCAATTTATGTGGAATGTAGGTCTTTGAATTGAGGTTCATAACTTTGTTTTGTCCTTTATTTTTTTGGTTTTGTTTTTTGTTTTTTGTTTTTTGTTTTTTTTTGTTTTTTTTTTTTATATCTAATGCATATCTTTGAATTACATTTTTAGAAGCAAACAAGAAAAAGGGGAGGTATCCATCATGTATGTCACTACTGGAAGTCTATGTTAGTTATTGAAGTTACTTGGAATGTTCATTGAAAGTCTTCATAATAACAATAATAAAGAAAAGAGTGGGGAGTTGGTGGTTCGCTTCCTGTCTCTATTAAATCGAAGATCAAATTTGTTTTTGTTTAATTGGTTTGAATGGATTCAAATTTTGTGGAATTCAAAAGTGAATCAAATTGATTTAGAAAGTTATTTGAGCAGTCTATTTTTGATTAAGTGCTTTAATCACTCTCATTCTTCTATAACATATTCAATGTTTAGGTTGGGCAAGACAAGCAAGGATTGTTGATAGGTTTGCAACTATTAGGCCGTCCATGGGGTTGAAACTTCAATTTTGCTTTTGGTTGTTGTAGTAGAGGTATATATTACTATTTCACCACAAAAGGCAAATGTGGCGGGTATGATTTCTATATTACCAATACCATCATGCTACTAGCACTGCATATGTCCTCTATTTGTAATACGCAAATAAGGTACTAATTTGCAATGGTCTTTGGCATTTTCAAGATCTCATTTTATGGCATTTTAAAGGGGTCTCTGTATCTTCGTGAGTACTTATAGATCTTGATGGGTGATTCTATGGATTTTTTAGTTGTGTGCTATTTTATTCACAATGTCCACAAATATATTACTAGTGAATGAATTGCATTTTTTCATTCTTATTTTCTGTTTGTTATTCTTGAATTTTATTGCTTTAACCTAGGTATAATTTTGGGTTTTTAAATTTTTTTTTTTTGTTGTAAATGCATATGATTGTTATGAAAGAGGATGAAAGAGAGATACTAGATCCACTATCCGTGGTGGGACAAAGAAGTAGACACTCGAAAAACAAAATTTGTGTTGTTTTGTTATAGAGATTTTTCGCATGGATGTGGGCTCTCACCAAAGAATTCCTGACTAATGTGCTAACACAGATCTGATCCTGCAAGAAAATAGTTAGGAACACTCTTATGAAATTTCACATCACTCAACCCACAAGCTCACTAATGCCCACCACCTGACTATATGCTCACAACACACTCAACCCACCATCCCTAAGAAAGGCCAGCATGACAACCTGCATAGCAAACTGTTAGGAAAAATCATATAGTAGCTCATATACTCTTAACCTTGATTATAGGTAACACACCACACTTAACTCACTGCTCTAATCATCTGCTCCATTCACCATAACCAGGTATACCAGCAACCAGAATGAGGGCAGGACCACCTGCAAAACTGTTAGATATACGTACTAAAACATCAACTAGGATCCTCCTTGAGAATAGATGATTGTTGTCTTCAAGTAGATAAAAACCATGCATCATTTGGATTTCTCTTCAAATTTTTGAGTCACAACACTCAACTTAATGTAATACATAATGAATGGGAAAACCAACGACTTTTTATATAAATTTAAGAAAAGAATTATTGTTTATTATACCAACATGTGCAACACATCCAATGTATAATATTAAAAAATCCAATGGCTTTCTGTTGCCCCAAATGAAGAGTACGAGATGAAAAGTTTATAGAATAGTGATAAAATGTAAATGACATTACCGGAGAAGAGAAAGTTAAATACATAACAACAAAAAAAACAGTTCCAAAATTTAAAATTATTGAATTGGTGGACGTATGATCCTTCTATTTGGCTTTAGTTTTAGGAAATTATTTTCTCTCGTTTTTATTATTTATATTTTTTTTCATTGCTGTTTGTGACTCGCGATGGTAACTTTGGTTATTTGCTTGTGACAATAAATTTGGTTGTTTACTCTTAAGGAACCACAAAACACACCGAGTCATTCAGTGTCTCTCAACTACCAACCAACAAATGTGGGCCAACATTATCCCACATGTAAAATATTTTGCTATGTCGTTCATAAGGAGCATCACATAATAATTGAAGCATAAATCTTAATGGCACTAATTGTTCTTGCTTTCTGGTGCTTGAATTGAAGTTTGAAAGCTTAAATTCTGTTTTAAAAGCTGTAGTAATCGATGCCTTTAAAATGCTGGAAATTATGTTTAGAAGCAAATGGTTTCTTTGAGTGCTAAAGCTGATGCATAATTGACGGAATTCAAGTTAAAACATAGCAAACCCAATTCATATAGCTGAAATGTTGATGAATCAATTTTTGGACATTAACATGAATGAATCGGTTTACAGAAACTAATGGTTTGAAATGTTGATGTTTTATTGATAGTAACAAAAATCAAGGTAGTTCTCAAAAACAAAGATCAACAACCTTGACGGTTTCCATGTGCTTTGTTTTTATTTTATTTTTGAGATTCTTCTTGCAAAGGACCTTGGGCATTCTTCATATCCCTTGACAGTTTCCATATAATTTTCTCTCTAATTTATACCAATTATGGGCAAATTTCTCATGTCCATCATGGTTTAAAAATTTTCTTATTGCTAGCTACATGATTTCTTTATGAAATTTTTGACAATGTTGGTTTACTTGAAATATGCAGGAAAAACCATGGACAAAGTCATTCAATAGAAAAGAGGCCAGCTGCATGCAATAAATCATAACTTCTTGGGTAAGGATGTGAATGACATACAGATGTGGATATGTCTCCTCTCCAATTCAGTTGAGTCATGTTGTTTAATCTAGAGGATAAATTATTTATCATCAAAGAAATTTGTGAAATATAATGGCTGGTTTTAAGGCTAAGTTGGTGTTGGAACTTGGTGCTAATAAGTTTATGCTAAAGCAATAAAGCGGTTATAGATGGAGCTTCAAAACATGGTGTTGCATTTGTTTCTTTTTAACTGTAGAAATAGAAATTTGGTTTGAATTTTAAGGTTTGTTAGATGGTGTTTAAAAGATAGATGACAGAAATTTATATTCTAAGATATATTTATTTTTAAAAAAACTTTTTTGGGGGGCTAATCTGTAAATGCCTTATGTATGGGAAAAAAATAAACCTTCTCGTATAATCCTGTTGATCAAGTCTGCGCTCCTCCAAACGTCGCCACTTTACTCCCTGAAAACACAAATGTGAACTAACCGGCGGGTGTGTGTCGGAAACCCCTCCGATGCCTAAGTCAGCAAAATAGACAAGTAGGCAAAAAGCTCTGTGTATCAAAGAACCAAAGTTGTGTTACCTCTCCATAGGTGATGTTTGTGAGCTTTTATAGGTTTTGCGTGGCACAATCCTAGTAGGACTTTTACTCCTCCATGCAGAGTCCTCCTAGGATTCATACTCCTGAAGGATAAGCATTAGCCTTCAACCCCCCCTCACTGCTTAAACCAAGTGAGATGGTTTTTCCATGGCCGACCTACCATACGACCGAAGTAATCATGACTATGCTTAGCCGAACCATACCTAGTTCGGTTCTCTGTCCATAGTTTTCAACAAACCATGTATGCCCAAAACCGAACTATCTTTTATCAAGGTTTAGACCAATCTTGTTTCACTGCGCCATGACCAGTATAAGTTCAAAGCATCCTTAAACCGGTCTAACTACAAAGTGTCCTTCGACCGGACTAACATCAAGAGTCCCTCGGACCGGTCTACCTTCTGGGCTTGAGGCCGGGCTAACTTTAAGCCTCTTCAAGACCGGAGTAACTTTATGACCTCTTTACTCAGCCCTTTGTACTGAGGCCCATAAAGGCCCAGCTCGGCCCAATTCGTATATAAATTACCCTCTCAATTGCCCCTTAATTCTATCTGCGTAGCATGATAGGGATTACCTGTCTATAAACCGGGCTAAAGTTTTACCTTTTCAGCCGAGCTAAAAAACCCTTTAGCCTTTCCAGCCGAGCTAAAACTCTGAAGCCCTTAAAGCCGAGCTATATACTTTTAACCCTCCCAGTCGAGCTAAACTTAAGCCGAGTTGTGCTTGTCCGGTCACAACGTCCCTTCAATCACAGAAATTGAATCGATTCTCATCCTTATGACATGTGGCATGCTGGTATTGGCTTACTGCAGCTGTCGCGCCGCCCTCGTACTCTGCAAAATTTGAACAGTCCCGCGCGTTTTCGTCCTTCCTATATCCCAAAACAACACTTTCGTCCTTTGAATCACCCTCATCGATCATTTTACTGTTTCAAGCTCTTCTCTCTCTTTCTCTCTTCTAAGCTCTTACTGTTTTTTGTATTTCGAAGAAGCTACGTGTTCTTGCTATTGTTGCTACTTCCACTTCCATCTTCTTGTGCCTCTAGACCTGGTAAGCATCATAAATCTGTTTCTTTATTTTTGTTTCTGCTTTTGTTTAATCCATAGCATACTATGTTTGAAAAACACTTTTTTCTACTAGTTTCTGCATTTTTCTGGAAAAAAAACCTTTTAAGAACCACTTGAACTTCATGAAGTAGTCTATAGAACACTGTGTTTGATCCAAAATTACAATATAACCGAACTAAAAAGTAGTTTGTAGTTGATGCCACGCTAATCTAACTATACGACCGAGCTAGCACTTCATATTCATACTAGCAATTTTAATAATTCAAACCATCCTCTGATTTACCTCAGCCGGGATAAACGAACCGAACTAAGTCTGAACTTAACATACTGGAAACCTTATCTTGCGACCGAGCTAGGTCTTTGGGGCTAAGCCAGCTTTCTAAGTTTTTAGACCGAACTCAGAAAGCTGCCCCTAGTGGCTCAACCGGTCTAACAGAGTCTTCTCTTTAATCGAGATAACAAATCGCTCGCCAAGACCGAGCTATCGAACCCCCTGCTCAATCCGAGCTACCAAGCATCTTGTTGAAACCGAGACAGAACCTGTAGCATCCCACATAGCCGAAGTAGGACTCCTATTCTTGCTTTTATTTTGTAGCACGGTCCAATGATCTGTGCTTAACCCCTTTGTTTTCCACTTTGCAGACTTAGGTTGCCCAGGCACTCCACTGCGCGCTCAACCGAGCTACTGAGCACAATTTTGCGACTGAACTAATTTATTCATAACTTAAAAAATAAATGGGGAAGTATAGGTTTTTGGTAGAAATCCCTGGTGGCCTGGCCGAATTCCGAAGGGATTACAACATCCCTGACGACGTCCAACTCATTCTGGTCGAACAAGATATCGTTCCATGGGGAAAAGAGGGCTACGTACCTTTCACCCTCCTATCAATAATAGAAACCGGATTAAGATTCCCCGTTCAACCCTTGATTTGTGAATTCCTAAGACAAACCAGAATATGCCCAACTCAGCTTTCCACCAATTCTTACCGTATAATAATGGGAATAGCCGAACTAAACCGCCGAGCCAGTCTTAACCTCGGTCTAGCAGAAATATTCCATCAATACTCCATTGGCTCCAGAGATGACGCCTGGGTCTACTACCTTAGGATACGCCGTCGCAGAGAAAAAATAATAAACGATACGCCGGATAAAGACTTAAACGATGACGGTTTTTTTTGGGTATCTGGGAATTTTGAAGACCACCAAGCCCAGATCCCAGGCCGAAGTATAAATTGGAATAAAGGAATCCCTGGTATACTTTACTTCGGTCACTTTTCATGCTTCTCTTTATTTCGCTTACTTGCTCTTGAATCGAACTAACAGTTGTTTTCATTATGTAGATTCAGCCCATCTTCAACCTTTGTATAGTTACCCCAACCTGAACACACTTCGCGCCACACTATGTTTTCCAGAAAGAAGTTGGGCCAAACTTCTTAATTTTGAGCCGACATACCGTTACAGTGGTCGCCGAAAAGCCAGAGTAACTGACTTTCTGTTGGAGGACGCCCCCGAACCAGACCCAACCTTGCCATAAATTAGACTAATCCCACTGACCGCTGAAGAAAAAATGGCCAAGAGAAACAGAGTCAGGGCCCTATTGACCGAGACAAACAGGGTCGAGGTACCACCACCAAACCAAACACAAGAAACTGTGGTGGCCCTACCATCACAACAACCCTCCTCATCTCGCCGAACTAAGCGCGCCCGTACTTCCCAGACCGAACAACACTTAGTTGATGAAGACGAAACCACTCTGCCACCAAGCCCTCCATCGAGCTCGCAACCGGAGCACGCCGACCGAGCTAGCTCTTCCAAATGGGCACCCAAACTGACTTTCCAGAACCGTGATATTCAGGACACTGATTCAGTTGTCGCTGAAAAAGGCCATCTGATGGCTTTCAATCTTGCCAAGAGTGTGTGCCTCCCAGCTGACATGGAGCACCACAAGAACTTGACCGAGCTGAAGACCATCCGCTCGGCCACGAAATCCATGATCCTAGTAAGTTGTTCTTCTTGTCTCTCTAAATATCACCAACTTTCTGTTCGGTTTTGACTTTAGTTTCTTTTTCAGGTCGTGCAAAAGGGCCAAATTGCGCATAAAAAGGTGTTGGAGCTCAGGAGCACAGCAAGGCAAGCCATGGCAGAGGTTGAAGCAAAAACAACTGAGCTAAAGGAGTCCCACCAGAAAACGGCCGAGCAAGAGGCCGAGGTAGCTCGTCTGACCGGACTAGTTACCTCGGTCGATGCAGACAAGCAAAAGGCCCTAGCTGTGATGAAGGATAAGTACCTTCACGAGCTAGTCAAGCTCGAAGGTAAGAAGGACGCCGAAATCGCTGAACTGAAGAAGAAGGTGGATGGTGTCAACGCCGAAGGTTTCAAGGAGGCGGAGGGCCTCTACATTCCACAATGTGAGGCAGCGAAAGACTTATTTTTCAAGTGCGGCTGGAGAAGTGCTGTGGAGCAGCTCGGCTGTGGGCCCGAAACCGAGGTCTACAATGCTCCTCAGTATTTTATTCCGGCCTCACTAGCGGAGTATGCTGCTTCTGTCCAACAACAATTTTTGCAGGGTTCAGATGATAAAGATGAAGAAAATGAGCCAACTGTTACTCCTGTAGTCAACGAGCAAGGCAATGATCAATCAGTTCGGTTGGAGCCAACGGTTGAAGACCTAACTGTTAAGCCACCGACTGACACCGTGCTGCCAGTTGTTACTGAGACTGATCTTCCATCTGCAACCGGTGTTCAAGTTGATATTGAAGCCGATCTTGAAGACCTTTTTAATTAATTCTGTATTTTTTCTTTTTCTTCTTTTTGCTTCGACTTGTAACCGGGCTGGGAGCCCCTCCCTTGTAATCGCTTTGAACTTGATTAATGAGAATCATCTTCTTTTGTGCTAACTATTATTCCGGTTTGATTTCATGTTTTTGCTTGCTTTCGAACTGCAACTTTGAGCAAAACACAATATTATTCGGCCGAGATACTTTATTCTGGTCTTAGCTGAGCAATCTAACATAACTTACTGGCCAACCACTCTTTTAGCCGATGTCCTTACTTCGGCTAAAGAGTACTAAGAGTTGGTTTAATCCAGCCAACCACTCTTTAGCTGATGTCCTTACTTCGACTAAAGAGTACCAAGAGTTGGTTTAATCCAGCCAACCTCTAAGTTGGTTATTCCGGCCAACCTAGAGTAAAGTGTTTGGTTATTCCGACCAAATGTCCTGCAGCCTGGATCCTTATCCTGGGCTTAGGAGGGGTGTTGGTTTTTCCAGCCAACCTTTAGATTGGTTTTTCCAGTCAACCTAAAGTAAATTGTTTGGTTATTCCGACCAAACGTCCTGCAGCCTGGATCCTTATCCTGGGCTTAGGAGGGGTGTTGGTTTTTCCAACCAGCCTTTAGATTGGTTTTTCCAGCCAACCTAAAGTAAAGTGTTTGGTTATTCCGACCAAACGTCTTGCAGCCTGGATCCTTATCCTGGGCTTAGGAAGGGTGTTGGTTTAATCCAGCCAACCTCTAAGTTGGTTTTTCCAGCCAGCTTAGAATAAAATGTTTGCAATGTTCCTAACTTCACTAAAACTAACTTTTATAGAAAACAACTATGCTGAAAAGAATAGACTTGTTTTATTGAGGAAAGAAAAAATTTACATATGTTTGAAAGAGAAAAGCTAAAAATAAAGTAACTTGAGATTGGCGGTGTTCCATGGCCTAGGGATCGCTTTGCCGTCCTTGTCTTCTAGGTGGTATGCCCCTTTGCCTGCTAACCCAACCACTTTGTAAGGACCTTCCCAATTAGGCCCTAGCTTGCCATCTCCTGGCACCAGGGTGTTACCCATCACTTTGCGCAGTACCCAATCTCCGATCTTGAATCGCCTTGGATGCACCGTTTTGTTGTATTTCCTAGATAACTCTTGTTAATATGAGGCAATGTGGACTAGTGCTCTTTCTCTTCTTTCTTCGGCGAGGTCGAGCTCCAATGCTATGGCTTCTTCATTCAAGTCTGGATCAAAATTTTCGCTTCTAATTGTGGGGAGGCCAACTTCCAGTGGGATTACTGCTTCCATGCCGTAGGCTAAGGAGAATGGTGTTTCTCTGTTGATCGTCGAGGTGTGGTGCGGTAAGCCCATAAAACATGAGGAAGTTCCTCCGCCCACTTGCCTTTTGCCTTCTCTAACCTTTTCTTCAGTCCATCCAAGACAACCTTGTTTGATGCTTCTGCTTGGCCATTTGCTTGAGGATATGCTGGTGTAGAATTGTAGAACTCTATCTTGTATTCTTCACAAAAGCTTCTAAAGATTTTGCAATCAAACTGGGTGCCGTTGTCTGATATGAGGGCTTTAGGTATGCTGAATCGAGTAATGATATTTTGCCAGACGAACTTCTTCACATCTTTTTCCTTGATTGATGCCAATGCTTCTGCTTCCACCCACTTTGTGAAGTAGTCTGTTGCTGCGAGAAAGAACTTCCTGTTTCCGGGCGCTGTTGGAAGTGGTCCTACTATGTCCAAGCCCTATATTGCAAAGGGCCATGGGCTAGTCAATGGTAGGAGTTCTTTGGCCGGCTGATGTATTTGATGTGCGAACTTCTGACATTTCTCGTACTTCTTCACATACTTCTCGGAGTCTGCTTGCATGTATGGCCACCAGTATCCTTGTGAAATGGCTCTGTAAGCTAATGATCTTCCTCCTTGGTGGCTTCCGCACACCCCCTCATGTATTTCGAACAAGAATGCTTCTACTTTACTAGGGTGGACACACTTTAGATAAGGTCTTGAGAAGGACTTTTTGTACAATGCCATAGATGGGGAGAGCCAAAATCGCTGCGACTTTGCTCTAATCTTATTGGCTTCTTTTTTGTCTTCCGGTAAGACCATCTTTTAAGAACAGTATGATGGGATCCATCCATGAGGGGCCTAATTCGGCGCAACATATTTCTTCTACTTCGGGGTCTTCGATGCTTGGCCTTGGTAGGTAGTCAATTAGTAGTGGGTGAGGGATGGATGTATCTGCCATTGACGCAAAGCCTGCTAGTTCGTCTGCTCTGTTGTTTTCCTCTTTGCCAATTTGTTCTATCCTTACTACTTCAAATTTCTTGATCTCTGTTCTGACCAATTCTTGGTACTTGGCCATCCTGTCATCTTTTGCTTCATAGTCGCCAGAAATTTGGTTTACCACCAGCTGTGAGTCGCTGTAGACCATTAATTCGGTGGCCTTCATGTAGAATGCTGATTTGAGTCATGCAAGAAGTGCTTCATACTCCGCTTCGTTGTTTGATGCTGGGAAGCCAAGGTTGATTGTTTGCTCCACAACCAGGCTGTCTGGTGAGATGAGGACTATGCCAAGTCCTGCACCATGCCGGTTGGATGCTCCATCCACAAAGAGCTTCCACATCTCACCAACGAACAACTTCCAACAAGTGGAGGGGTCAGATGATGTCGTGGGGTCAAGAATGTTGCTAGTGTTTTCTTCAAGGTCCATGCTTGTTGTCTGCCCCTCGCTATCTGATTGTACCAAGTCTTTATTTGTTGGTGAGTCTTGGCTTGGTGTAGCATGGTTTGCTTCTTCCTTGCTGTCTTTACTCTGGTCTGTCATGGGGTCTGACTGAACATCCTGCACCAGGGGTTGCGCTATTCCGGCGTCAACTTCTATCCCTAGTTTGGTTGTATCAGTCAGGTCGACTAGGCAGATATGATGACTTCCTGGGGTGAATTCCGCGACAAAGTCTGCCAAAGCTTGGGCCTTTATCGCGGTTCTGGGTTGGAACTTGATGTCGAATTGTCCCAACTCTACTGCCCACTTTAAGATTCACCTAGAAAAGTTTGCCCTCTCAAACAGAGCTTTTAATGGGAAAGCTGTGAGAACAATTATGGTGTGGGCGTGAAAGTAGTGTGACAACTTCCTTGAGGCCATCATCAAGGCCAATGCCAGTTTTTCCAGTGGCAAATCCCTTGTTTCGGCACCCTACAATGTCTTGCTGATATAATAGATGGGCAGATATTGAATTCCTTCCGCACGGACCAACACTGCGCTAATTGCATGCTGAGAGACTTCCAGGTACAGGAAGAGTTCTTTTCCAGGTATCGGGGTGACCAGCAGTGGTGGAGAAGACATATATTCTTTTAAGCTTTCCAGAGGGCGGTCGCATTCTTCGTCTCACTCGAATTTGGCTTTTAATGCTTGAAAGAATGGTCGTAGTCTGTTTGACGACCGGCTAATGAATCGGTTGAGTGCAGCAGCCATGCCGGTGAGATGCTGTACTCCTTTTACTGAGTTAGGCCTCTCTAGATCCTGAATAGCTTTGATTTGGGAGGAGTCTGCCTCTATACCTCGGTTGGTCACCAGGAAGCCCATGAATTTGCCAGATCCTACACCGAACGCGCACTTAGATACATTAAGGCGCAACTTGTGTTTCTTCAGAATCTGGAACATCTCACCTAGGTCCCTTAGATGGTCGTTCTCGTCCTTGCTTTTGACCACCATGTCGTCGATGTAAGCCTCCATTGTTCTGCCTAACAACGGCTCAAACATCTCGGTGACCATTCTCTGGAATGTTGCCCCTGCGTTCTTTAGGCCAAAGGGCATGACCTTATAGCAATACAATCCTCTTGGGGTGGTAAAGGACGTGACCTCCTGGTCTGGTTCGTACATGGCAATCTGATGGTAGCCTCTGTACGCATCCAGAAAGCTAAGACGGTTGTGCCCCGCCGTCAGGTCTACCAGTTGATCTATCCGTGGTAGGGG
Source organism: Camellia sinensis (assembly GCF_004153795.1). Classification (NCBI taxonomy): domain Eukaryota; kingdom Viridiplantae; phylum Streptophyta; class Magnoliopsida; order Ericales; family Theaceae; genus Camellia; species Camellia sinensis. The sequence continues at coordinate 1,083,394 of NW_021025455.1, read as the reverse complement.
GAAGCTGTCCTTTGGGCATGCTTTGTTGACTGTCTTATAGTCGACGCAGACACGCCATTTGCCATTCTTCTTTGGTACCACGGCTGTGTTGGAAATCCATCTGGGGTAATGCACCTCTCTGATAGCTCCTGCCTCTAACAGATTTCCCACCTCTTCTGCCAATATCTCAGCGTGGTGGAGTGCCGATCTACGAGTGCGCTAAATGATTAGTCTGGCAGATGGGTGGACATTGAGTTGGTGACAGATGAAGTTTGGATCAATGCCTGGCATGTCATAGGGTGTCCAAGCGAACACTTCAATGTCAGAGATCAAAAATTCTAAGACCTCCAATCCCTCAGTGCTGGACAACGACGAATCGAGCAAAAAAAACTTATTCGGGTTCTTTTCATCTATTCTTACCTCTACCAAATCTTCCACCGCTTTTTGATCAGCTGCTCTGCTAACATCTGCGAACAGTTTATTACTCTCAGGTTCTTCCACAGAATGAACATATCCCTTGGCAGCGCGGCTGCCATTAGCCGTGCCAAAGCATTGCTTGAAAATAATCTGGTCTCCAAAGACCTCTTCAATTGCTCCAGTTCCGTTGGGGAACCGCATTACTTGATGGTAGGATGATGCTACTGATTTCATGGCATGGAGCCATGTTCTTCCCAAGATTATGATGTAAGTGGAAGGGACTTTTAATACCCAAAATTTCACTTGTTTTGTCACGCTTCCTGCCCTGACTGGCAGGATAATTTTGCCGACTGGCCATTCTAGCATTGAGTTGAATCCGATTAGGGGGGATACAGCCGGTGCCAGGTCTTTGTCCTCTAATTTCAGTTGTTTGAAGGTGTCGTAGTACATTATCTCACACGAGCTGCCTTGGTCTATCAGAATTCGTTTAACGTCATAATCCTTGATGCGGAGGGTGACGACCAGTGCATCGTTGTGAGGGCAATATATTCTTTCCAAGTCCTTGTCTGAAAGAGATATGACATTTGTGGCCTCCATTCTCCCCTTTTTGATTGTAGGTTGGGCACTTAGTACCTCCCTTAAGTGCTCAACCTTCTTGATTGATCCTCTGAGCTCGCATACACGCTCAGGTTCGAATACTCCATGTATCACATTGATCACACCTTGAGGTGGGGCGTCAATTGGCATTCCATTGGGGTTATTGTGGTCCTGGGGAGCTCTGCCAAAGTTGGGCCTTTATCGCGGTTCTGGGTTAGAACTTGATGTCGAATTGTCCCAACTCTACTGCCCACTTCAAGATTCTCCCA
>NW_021025455.1:1053045-1079990 GCF_004153795.1 Camellia sinensis | reverse complement strand
CTCTTTTTCGCCCATGTCGATGGAGAGTAACTGGTCAATCTCCACCGGGGTTTTGATGTTTGTTCTGAACCTTGTTACGAACGCCTCCGCCAATTGTGCCCAGGAGGCTATGCTGCCTTCTGGTAGTTTTTCGAACCAAGTTAAACCTAAATCACCAAGGCTTGATGGGAAGAGGATGCACATCAAAGCCTCGTTTCGCCGATATACCGCCATAACCTGGCGGAAGTGGCTTAGGTGTATGCAAGGGTCCATCTTCCCCTCGTACGTGGTAAATTTGGGCTGAAGGAAGCCTGAAGGTAGGGGCGCGTTTTCTATTGCCGGAACGAACGGCGAGGTCTGCAGCCTTGCTAATGCTTTGTCCGTTGGTTCGTAGGCAGGGTGCGGTAATGGCATTCCAACCTCGACGCTTCCATGTGTTCGATGAGCCAACCGCTGAAGGGCAGATACCCTACGAGGGTCGCGCGCCTTAGTATCTTCCTTCAAACGTGCCCTTTCTTCCAACATGATCCGCAAATCGGATGATTTGGGCAACTCCGTTTGCCTGGATAATGTCTGGTGCGAGCGCGAGGGTCGATAGGTACTTCCCTCTGTATAAGACCTCAATGATTTCGTTCTCTCAGACCTAGAGAAACGAGCTCTGGAGGTTCTGGATTGAGTATCGCCTGTCCTGAGGCTCCTACTTTCTACTTGTGATGGCGTGGAATACCTTCCACGGTCTTTTGAGTGGCAAGGGGGCGTTTTGCTTTTGCGCCCGTCTCCTGTCGCCACTCCTTTTCCCTTCATCTGGCGCTTCAAGGCCTCCATGTCCACCGCCATCTTCCTTATTAATTCATCTTGCTCCTTCACGCGATCCTCCAGAACTTAAGGATCAATCCTCCTCTTTTGTCTGTCAGGACTTCGTGAACGAGAGTGACGGGGGCTGTTAGTCCGCCTCCTCCCCCTTGTATCCCTCCTAGGATTTTGTCTCTGTGGTTCTAAGTCTTCCATGGGAGGGATAGTAGGTAGGCCTTTACGCCTTGCACCCCCCTCTGGTGTTTGTCCGTCAATGGCGGACTGCGGCAAATCTTCATTGTGCGCCATTGCTTCTAAAGAGGAAAAGCTTGATCAAGAGGTTTTGCTCTGTGTCTTTTTCCCACAGACGGCGCCAATTGTACGGGAAAGAACTAAACCTTCTCTTATAATCCTGTTGATCAAGTCTGCGCTCCTCCAAACGTCGTCGCTTTACTCCCTGAAAACACAAACGTGAGCTAGCCGGCGGGTGTGTGCCGGAAACCCCTCCGATGCCTAAGTCAGCAAAACAGACAAGTAGGCAAAAAGCTCTGTGTATCAAAGAACCAAAGTTGTGTTACCTCTCTATAGGTGATGTTTGTGAGCTTTTATAGGTTTTGCGTGGCACAATCCTAGTAGGACTTTTACTCATCCATGCAGAGTCCTCCTAGGATTCATACTCCTGAAGGATAAGCATTATCCTTCAACCCCCCCTCACTGCTTAAACCAAGTGAGATGGTTTTTCCATGGCCGACCTACCATACGACCGAAGTAATCATGACTATGCTTAGCTGAACCATACCTAGTTCGGTTCTCTGTCCATAGTTTCTAACAAACCATGTATGCCCAAAACCGAACTATCTTTTATCAAGGTTTAGACCAATCTTGTTTCACTGCGCCATGACCGGTATAAGTTCAAAGCATCCTTAAACCGGTCTAACTACAAAGCGTCCTTCGACCGGACTAACATCAAGAGTCCCTCGAACCGGTCTACCTTCTGGGCTTGAGGCCGGGCTAACTTTAAGCCTCTTTAAGACCGGAGTAACTTTATGACCTCTTTACTTAGCCCTTCGTACTGAGGCCCATAAAGGCCCAGCTCGGCCCAATTCGTATATAAATTACCCTCTCACCTTCTATTTGGAAAGAAAACAAAATACTTGTATTGGTTGGTTTGTGCCTAATGTTGTAGGTCATATTGCCCATCTGAATATCACATATGAACTGCTTCCTTTGTTGGAATAATGAGCGGGTGAGACAATTTCTTCTTTTCCCTTTCCATTGAATTTTATTAAATTGTTCATATAGTTAACTGTGTGAGATTATTGCTTAATTTTTTTTGTTTAGGAAGGTAGAAATACAAAATTAGAAACGGAATGAGTTTAGCAAAAAGGAAGTCTTGTTCAATATGAATTTTTGACATCAACTAGTTCAGGTAATGATTTTTTTTTAAAACTTTAACAAGTTTCACACTTGGCTTACCATTTCCATACTTGACTAATTTCACCGAAAAAAATTAGACTACAAGCATGAGAACACACATTCAAGTCAGAGAGAAACCATGTTTTTCCTTCCCTGTTTCTCTGATCTCTACTAGTATGAATGAACCACTTTGATTATTTTCTTTCCTTTGTTTCAATTGCTAGATTTCTATAAATCAGTTTCTAATAGGTCATTTTCTCTTGCTGCAGTTCATAGGTCTTTGCTGCAAGTGGTGTCTTGATATAATTGGATGACAAGTGGTGTCTTGATATGAACTGCATCGTGTGGACAACAAACATTAGTGGCATAGTAGATTGTCCACAAATGTTGAGCTCAAAACTTGTATTCTTAGTAATGAACAAGCAATATTGAATTTTAGATGTTAAATTGAGTAGGTTTGTGGCTTGGGATCAGTTTGAGGGAATATTTGAATTTAATAGAGTTAATAATAAATTGTGATTAGTTTGGTTTGGGTTAGATTTTTGCATCTTTTTGTAAGTTGAATAAATGATAAATAAAAGCTAAAAATACTTTTGTCCACTTTGAAGATAATTTATTTATTTCCAACTTCATGGATTTATTATTCTGTAATAAGTTGCAGTAAAATTGCACTAAACAATTGAAACATAGATTTGAAAATAAAGAATAATAAATTGCACCAAATGGTCTTTAATTGAGAAGTGCTATTATTAGCTAAGTTTCTATAAATTAGCCCTATATCTTTTTTCCTTTTTCTTTTTTTTTTTCGTGTGTTTAGAACTTAATGCATTTTTGCTTTTGATACCTAGGGGGGTATTACTTTGGGATTGGCCACCTGGCCAAACCTATATAACATGAATCAGAGCAACTTCAATAGTTCTGTTAGATGCCTTGCCAAAGCCAAAAAACTGGCTTCAATTCACAAAATTACTTCTCTAATGGTGAGTCAAATGCCTTTACAAAGAATGTTAACCAAATCTTGAACCAAATGTGGATAAAAGTTTGGCAAAGATATCCGTTGCCACATCAATTTTTCTACCAAAATTTAATTATTATTATTTTTTTTTTACCAAAATGTTGTTGGCTAGCACATGAGGATAACGGTTTTGTTGGCGGGTAAGCTACCTTTCGGTTCTGTCATTGTATTTAAAGTTCTCTTATTTCCTGCTGCTACAATTTTTTTTTCTTTGTGAATGATTTCCTCTTGTGGATTATCTTTCAAATTAGTGGACCAACCAAAGCTAATAAAGAAGATTATTTGGAGAACATTGTGCATAATGCTTTAGATTAAATGAACTCACTTAATCATCTGCATTGTATAATTACAAAATGATAACTTAGACTGAACCCAATTTTGCAATATCATTTTGCAACATTTAAACAATTTTGCCAAACTGGCAACTACATTCATAACCAAATTTTTTCCCTTAGAAACACTATCCTTTTGATCTGCACCACCAACATAAAAAAAATAAAAAATAAAAAATCTATCAAATTGACAATGACCCTAGATAATAACACTACTAAAAACCAGACCTTTTGCGATGGTCTCAAACGTCGCAAAAGGTCCACATGTCATTGCAAAAGATTTTTTGCGACAAAGTAGCAACAGGAAATGGGGGGTTGCTAAAGCGACGGTAAATCAATGGTATTTGCGACAGTTTAACCTGACACAAAAAAGGGGGAAAAACATCACTTTTAGCGACGGTTCAGGATGTCGTCGCCAAATTTTTTTTAAGGACAATAGTTAACGTTGCGAAAAGTATTATTAGTGATGGTATTAATCATCGCAAAAAAAGAAAAAGGAATTAAATCAATAATGTATTCGCAACAGTTTAAATCGTCGCTAAACTAGCACTAACATGTGTATGCAACAAGTTGACTCATCGCATCTAATAAAATATAAGTAAATAATGATTACATTAGCGACGATTTATTACTATCGCAAAATAATTATTTTCATAAAATATATATATTTTTTATTAATTCATTCCTTGTATGAATTATTAATATTTTATAAAATAAAATACATCCACATTCACATCCACACACATCATCATTCGCAATCGCATTCACATTTACACTGACAAAATCATATATTAGTCCTCAAAAAACAAAACAAAACAAAACAAAACAAAATCATATATACGAATAATATATATGTACCCTATAACAATATAGTGTCAACCAAACATTCTTTCCAAATATATAGAAAACATCCTCCAACAATATTAATAATTTTTGATAATTCAAGAACTCAAATTTTTATCTAAAACAAAACAAAAGTATAGACAGTACAAATAAAAAAAACATTTATATTATAGCTTGTTTTAGTACCAAAGTAAGCTCCAACATCGATATGTGAAGATATCATCACGTACTCAAAATGGTAGCATCTGAAAAAAATAAATAAATAAATAAAATTATTTACAATATAATTAATTTCAAGCTTACAAAAACTGTAAAATATTTGATATTATTTCAAAAAATAAATAAATAAATAAGATTGTAAATAAGATTGTAACATATACATGAATCAAGCACCACACAATGTATCTTCCAACAGCTTCTCTAATTGTTCTTGGACCTCGGGATGGTGTTTCCAAACCAGCATTTGGCTTTTTCGCTTTTATGACAAAGACTTTGCAACATTCGGGCCTAATTGGAACTCCGTCAATGTCACACAACGGATTGTTACTAATAAGAAGTCCCTCCGCCAATTGGACTATTTGTGTACATGAACTATCCAAAGAAACTTTAATTACATCGTAAAATAATGATACACTATTAAAATCAAGTATTGATTGAACACATTCCGCTGCAATTTAACAATAATCGAATAAACACAAAACAAGAAATCTAGCCAAATAATTGTGGTTAAACACAGACACAGCAATCCCCAGTAGTTCATGCTAGTAGACATGAAATAGATGTGAGATTAACAACAACAAAAAGGCAATATAGGTGACACAAAACAAAGTGATTTTTTGGCTTTTAACCAAGCTTTTGGCTTTTTTAGACAAATGATTTGGGAAGTTGGTAAAAAATGACTTTTGACTTTTTTGATTAATGTTTGTTTATGATGTCAAATCATAATAAAATGACCAAACTACCCCCATTTATTTAAAATATTTACAACTTCACCTATGTAACACATTTTGACCCATGAGGGGTAAAATTGTAATTTCACTGTTGGCTAAAAACCAACATCCCAAATGAAAAAAAAGACAAAAGAGCCAACTTTTGGCTTTTGCTACTAACCAAAAAAAGTGACTACAAACCATGTTGTCAAAATAGGCCATAATCAATGTCAAGAGGTCGGGTCCCGTCTTTCCGACAAGTCATTTGTGCTTAGTTAGTCATGTGTGTCAAGTGACATTCGACGCCATTTAACCATTTTAGTGTGTCAACCGGTTCGAAAAAATAGTATCTCAAGGACAAGTTTTCACAAATGAAAATTAAGCTCCAGATTCAAAACCGAGAATTGGTTTCGAGTCTCGTCTTTTCCTACAAGTCATTTGTGCCTAGTTAGTTGTGTGTGTCAAGTTTCGTTGACATCCAACGCCGTTTGACCATTTTACTGTGTCAATCGGTTAAAAAAAAAAGAGTTCTTTAAGGACAAGTTTTCATAAACAGAAATTAGGCTCTAAATTCAAAATCGAGAATTGGTTTCGAATTTCGTCTTTTCCTACAAGTCAACAGAAGAGCCAATATAACAGTGTGCTTAGCAAAACCAACAAGAAGTTTATTCAACAGCTATGCTTAGTAGCTTCAAGTCATATCTCATTAACATGTAAACATGTAATTGAGTATAGAAGAAAAAACTGACAAGTGTTTTACATCTTCAACTTGGTTATAGAGCTTTTTTCTCTTTGATTGCACTTCATTGTACTTTAAGATTTAGATGATTGCATTTTGCAACTGTAAAGTGATTCTATGAAGATTTGTAATGTAGGCTTTGGATGCCAAGTTTAAAAGAGTTCTCAATTCTTTCCCAGATATAGCTTAATAAATACAGACATAGTATGGTACACATTTTTTTACACTGCAATTCATACCTAATGCGCATTCGCAAAAACCTAAAAGAAGTAATAGAATATCTATAATTGGAAGCCAAAGTGAAAAAATAAAATTTGGAGTATGACAAAATTAAGTTCGTCCCTCTCTTGCTTCTATTTGTTTCTAGCATTCAACTTCTAATGGAAAGTAATGACACTGAGTGAAAAATGAATTATTGAATGTATCTAGTATCCATCGATCAGTTACAAATATACATCAGGAAAAGAAGAAGCAAACAAGGAGGTTAAGATATCCATACTCAACGCAAAGAATATCTACAATTTAATACATGATATACAGCTTAGGCAATAAAGGTTAAAATGAAGTTGTCATTTACAAATTTCTAAGTTCAATCAACAACAAAAAAAACAATAGCCAATTTTAACTTGCAAAACATAATGGAAATACCTAAAAAAAAAATAAAAAATAAAAAAAACAATGATGAACAAAGTTAAAAAAATGAGCAATATACGTTTGCTTTCATGTCCATAATGTCAAACCTATCGTCCATGTAAACATATTATTCACTATCAAAATTTCAATTGCTTTTAGATGGGCTTCAAGCCATGGCCTTTCTTTTGTTTAATTGAAAGGGTTGGATTTTGTTGTAGCTGATGACAATAGGTATGGAATTAAGTTTGTGTTGAGTTTGTGAGTAACACTGACAGGTTTGGAGTAAAGAAACAGTAGGTGAACTGCTAAGAAATCAAGGTTAGTACCTAACACGTGATAACATGCGCCTACAAGTTTGCAAATCTTCATTCTCTTTTGGCACTTTTGATCTGCCAATTGGAACCATCAAATTGTAAGTTTTATTGATTTTATTCATGCCAAAATGAAGATTTTTTTTTTTAGACTGAACATATTTTCTTTTAGAAAAAACATTTAAATTGTTATTAAAATATTAAAAAATATATTCACTGAAAAATAAAAATGATATATAAAGGTTAAGTGTTTCTGAACTTGAGTGTACATGGTTAAATGGGGGGTGTAAAGAATTGTTTTTCGGGTATAAATAGAAGCACCCCACACATAATAAAAATAGAGAAGATAATAAAAACTCCAAAAAGATAAGAATAGTGAGGTCCGGTCTCAGAGTACCTGAACAATTTTGTTAGACTTGGCTTAGGCATTTAAAGTAGGCCCATCTCTACAAGAAACACTAAACGTAGTCATTGTATTGATTAGATTAAGTAATTAATAAAGGTTTATTTTGAACCAAAAGGGAAAATCCAATGAAATCATATTGTTGATTAAGAGTGGTACGAAACATTGCAGGCAAGGAAAACAAACTAATAAAAAATAAGTTGTTTTTCCTAATCAATAACAGTAAGTGATCAATGAAAGTATGTTATTATTGGTTTGGGCATATTATCAAACACATGGTGAGCAAAAGATAAAATTGTAGCAAAACAACAAAACAAAGACAATACATAGGCTGAGCCAAATATTAAATAGAATTGGGGCAAATAACAATCATCAATCTAATACAAAAGCATAGAAATAAAGTAATGACATCTCCATAGATGACAAAGAAATAGCAAACCAAACAATTACATACCAGATTGTTTGGATTTGCAGCTAGTTTGTGAAAGAAAAATGCATACAAAGTTCAGCCCAATGCAAACTGCAGAATAAAGGAAGATACAACACTCAAACAAACATTCATTGTAAGAAATTGAACAATTTCTTTGATAAACTAGAGAGTAATTTGCAGCAAAGAAATTGAACAATTTATATCTCTTTATATCTCACGACTTGAGGAACAAGCTTGGGTGAAAAGCACATTGCCTAATCTGTAGCGGCACACTGCCTAATCTGTTGTTTAAGCTCATTTAAAGTTCAATCAAACTAGACCCTCCAAAGCCAATAAACAAAACCCATCTGGTCAATGACAACTGATGCATTAACAGTTCCTAATTTGGCAAAGCAAATGCATAAAGATCACAATTCTCACATCTTAAATTTATCCCTCCTAAGCACCATCTTCTTAATCTTTAAGAGCACAACAACAACTTAAGCAACTAAATACATACTTTAGCATAGGCTTTATATGCTAGATACACATTTCTATTTCCTTACAATTACCAGACCTCAAACTCAAAGGGCCTGAAACATGGAGAACAGATTTTTTTACCTAAAGTATACCAACACAAGAACATGGCATAAACTCGGCCAATGGCCAGCAATCAACCATCTCATTATTTTGAAGTCACACAAGGCATCAAGCATATCATCTCACACCAATCATTTCATCTCACATCAATCATTCTTTTCAATAATAAATTGCAAATGGTTGCTAATCAGGGTCCATCAAACTCTCATCCAAGCCATCAATGCCATACTTGATAGGAAAATAGCTCTGAGACTTAGCTCTATCAAGTATAATGAGTAGAATGCCCACAAAATTAAGATCCTATCAATCAGTTATTCGACTTGATGGTGTATGCTCAAAAAATTAAGATAAACTCCCAAATATAATGAAGAAACAATATTTCTAACTTTTGATGCATTCCTGAGTTAGTCCTAAGAATTCTTGCTACTGCTATTTTCGTATTCTTCAAAATATAGTTCCTAATCCCTAAACATTTTAATCCCAATTAATTTCTGAGTCACAAAAGAATAAAGAATGACACAAAGATGAAGGTGAATATGGTCTCACCGATGAAAATAATGAACTCCTCAAATATACTAAAGAAAAGAGAAAATTATTTCACATCTTAACCATCTGAAACAATATAGGACAAGAAAACCAAGAACAAAAACACAAAAGAGACAAAATAATAACAATTTACATCATATGAAAAGTAAAGCAATTAAAAAAGAACAATGTTTATCAAGCTGTTACTTTGACGTTGAAAATAAGAAACAAAAAAAAAACTTCCCTGTAACTAACAGAGTTTCCAAAAATACAAGTTAAGCGGGAAGAGCCATTTCCTTTATTCAAATAACTACCCAATGAAAACTTGACATATATATGCTTTCACCCAATTCTCCTACACTCCAATTCAACATATTTTTGCTGCATTCCTAAATCTTAAAATTTATAATTAATCAAAATTCTAAAACAGAATTAATACATTAAAACTAAAATCAAAGCATAAAGAATAAATCATTTACGAACACATCCATAAATACATAGACATCAAGCATGGGGACAAAGGCTTGGATTTTTCGAAGAAGTGAATGAACCTTGCTCTGGAGTTCACTGACTGAATCTGCAGTAACCTTGCCATCTTCAACCAATCTGGTCTCTGAACTACCCGTCTTAGTATGCCTTCGCCTCTTGAAATTCTGTTAATTTGGTCCCAGTTTCATTTTGTTAATTGGCATGAAATTCTATTTGAAAGAGCTTTGATTGATGGGGATTTGTCTATGTTTTGCAGGTGGTCTATCTGCCATATTAATTTGTCAAAATAAGGCCCTACACTACACAAGGTATTGGAATCTACCAGTAGAATGAATGTTTTACATTTTTTCTGATTAAATTCACTTGAGGAAGTGAAATATCTTATGGTAGATGTGGTATTACTTCCAGCTATGTAATTAAATAATCCTTTCTTCAATGAACCACATCATGAAATAATACAAAATCTGTTTTCACTTGTCTGTTTTGAACATAAAAATCATTGTGTTATGCAACTTGTTCCAAGGAAGATGATTTGTTGTTAATTTTGGTGGCCAGTAGTTAGAATACTTCTTTATTCATGGTTGAGACACCAACAGATTTTCTATTTTCTATTTTCGAGGACATATTAGCAAACAGGTGATGTGCATAATTTACACATAAATTAAATTAAAGAAAAAGAACAACACAGAAACCACACACCGACACAACTTGTAAGACAAGGAAACAACTATCTGCATACCAGATTGTCCGGCCATCTCAAATTAAAATACGAAGATGAACATAGTAGGGAATTTGGAACACCTGGCTGTCTAGTTGTGCACACTGTTAGGGAAAATCGATGTGATTCCCCACAAGTAAATCAATCATTAATAGATCAATTGGGTCCCACACTCCAATAAGGAGGTATACTCAACACACACATGGTGAGATAGAAAATCATGAGTCTATATATTTTTGTTTGAAATGACTTGCCCATTGCTTCTCAACAATGAAAGGAGCTATTGCAGAGACAGATCAAATAGCAAACATGGAGCACTGTTTACAGAAACGATCAGTTGTAGTGGAACACCAATTAGCTTATATTATTTTACTATAAATTTTCTTTTACATATTACTCAGTTAAAATAAGTGTTTGTTTTATTTGTCTAGATTTTTTACTTTACATGTATCTAATAAAAAATTGGATATGCCAAACTTTAAAATATATATGTATATATATTAATAAAAACTTAACAAAGTAATTTTGTAACTTACAAGCAAAGAAATTTTTTTTAATATAAAAATTTATAATGTCAAAATCAAAATAAAAACCTTGTTTAGATTTTTCGCTTTGGGTACAAACATAAGAAAAAAAATAGTGGATATACAATGCCAGAGCAAAGTGAAAGCAATTAAAGGAATGTGAATCTGACTGAGAACCAATGTTAATTTCGAATGAGAACAAATATCAGATATTCATTCTTTACGATTACGGTTTTGAAATCAAAGCCCTAATGGCACAACTATCTTGGGTGGCTATAGATATTAATTTTGACTGATAAAAAAAATTAATAATAGATATTCAATAAGGGTTAGGGTTTTGAAATCAAAGCACCAATGGCACATTTAGATAAAGCTTAGAGTTAGCAACAAACCTGAACTACGCAAAAGAGTTCTCGGAAAAATTCGATTCGACTGAAAGGGAATGGAAAGGACAATGACTAGGTCTTTGCTCACAAACCCATCGTGGAGACGTCCAAAGAGTGAGAGCTTGTGAAGAAGATGTCGACATGGCTGAAGCCCGGATCACCAACGAGGCTGGTGGTCCTCGAAAGCTTCGGCTTTGGCGGAAGAGAAGAGGGAAGTGAAGAGGGAGGAGAAGAGCCAACAAGAGGGCCAAACACGACTGATTCAATTTTGTTCCCCCTTGTAACCGGCTACACCGGTTGCCTATTTGAGAGTTAAATTATTTAAATAATTTAGTTATGACCTGGTTATGAGGTAATATGGTATAAATAAATAACTGAATATAACTAAGTTATAAGTTAATATGATAATGGTTATGACTAATATGATATTAGTTATGACATAAAATCATATAAGTTCATAACTAAATGCATGGTACATCTAAATGTACCCTAGCATCACCCCTCAATTGATGGTAAGCTTGCTTTTTGAGTTATTAGAAATTTGTGTTTCTTTGTCTATTCCAATGTTAAATTGAATATCACATACAAAAAACAAAAGGTTTAAGGCCTGTTTGATTGTGTTTTCGTTTTCTTTATTCTATTTTCATTTGGCAATGATTTACTGTGTTTTCATTTGTTAAAAACCCATGAAGCCATCATTAAATTTAGTTCGACTTTTTATCTATAGTTTAAAAATTTGTTAGAACTGGATACAATATCTTGTTGTGAATCCTATAGTCGACCCCAATTAATTGGGATACCACGCTTGATTTGATTTGACCCCAATTGCTTCTATTTCTTTTCAATTTCAGACACAAAAAAATTCTAGACAGAAAAACTTAGAGACTAATTTCAATTTGAAAAAATTCCAAACACACATTTTTGGAAAGAGGATATGTTTGAAGCTCAATCAAACATAATCAATAATCAATTACAAAGATAGAGACAGAGACAAATAATCTTATCAATTAACAGTATTGTATGCATGTTGGAGCTTCAAACTGAAATTGCTCTATCAGAGACATTATTTGAGCTTAACAATGGGTTCAGCTTAACAAAAAATGAAGGCAAAGCAAATAATGAGGTTGTTAATCACAAATAATGGGTTAAACAAGCTCAAATGAGGTTGTTAAACAAAAAATGAGGGCAAAGCCAATAATGAAGGCAAAGCAAATAATCACAAATTAGCAAATAATGAAGTTGTTAACCCATTTAGCAAATTCGCAATTTGTTTAACCCATTTGTCCTCATTATTTGCTAATTTGTGATTAACAAAAAATGAGGGCAAAGCAAATAATGAGATTGTTAATTTTTTGTTAGACAGAGACAAATGGGTTTAGTTTGAAGCTCAAATAATGGGTTCAGTTGGACGGTATTGTATATAGGTTTGAGCTCAAATAATCTTGTCAATTGACAAATAATCTTGAGGACAGAGACAAATAACCCATTGCTTTATCAGACTAATTTTAGTTTGAAGCTCAAATAATCAATTACAGAGACAAAAACAATGAAGAAGACTAACCTCTAGTTTGTGAAGTGAGGGTAGATAGAATGAGGGCAAAGCAATGGGTCGGTTTAGGGAATGGGTCGCTGTGGAGAGGGTCTGCCAGTGCGACGGGTTCGGTGAGGTGGAGGAGAAGAACGTGACAACTCTAGTTTGCCAAGCAGACATAATCTGTATCGGGTCAAGAGTGGGTCACCGTCGTTGGATCTGCAACGGCGTTGAGAGTGGGTCGCCGCCAATATTGGGTCGCCGGTGAGAATGAGTTCGACAGAAGAGAAGGGGTGAGTGTTGTAAGAGTGCACATCAAATCTATATAAGCTGTGTTTTGTTTTGGGCGGGAAACTAAAACTTCAATTTCATATATATATATATTTTATGGTCGTTGGATGTGCAACGATTGATCTCAACCATTACAAGTAGGAGATAAAGTAAGATTCTCAAGAAAGGGATCCAAACTCGTAAAAGTCAAGCTGCCTCAAAGCAAAAAAGACAATTACAAGGACGATTCATATCTTGGCTGGTCAATGCAAACGGTTCATGTCTTGGCCAGCCATAGATGAATGCATTTATGACAATTATTAGTCCATCTTCTTGACTGCATGCATTGCAACCCTGAATTTCTCCGCCATCAGATCTTGGTAATTTAGTGAAAGGAAAATGTTTGGTGGCCACAAATTCTGTGGCTCAAATAGTTCGAAAATGTCAAAACGACGTCGTTTTAGCATTTTCGGAGTTGTTTTGTACTCAAAACGATATCGTTTTGATATTTTCAGACCATTTTAGTCACAGAATTTGTAACTACCAATCATTGCTGTTTAGTGAAAATTGGCACAATATTAAGGCTGACAACTTTGACCACATATTGGACCTAAAGTTTGGGCCATAATTTTTCCAAGCTTTCTGAATTGCAGGTTTGATTGTCTAGCTAAATTATACAGAAGAGTGGCGCCGCTAAGATCTTATTTTAAAAAAATCATATATGAAGAGTAGAGATATTAAATTCTTACTTTAAAAAATTATATATGAGAAGTGGAGACACTACAATCTTACTTTAAAAATAATATATGGTTTGAGTGTGAGATAAAAAAAGTAAAAAACAAAAAGAAGTCCCATATTTTTATTTTTATTTTTTTTTGGGTACTTTGAGTAACTTTAAAATTAAAATAACATAGTAGAAATTGTGATAGCTACAAACAAACGAGATCAATCACAGGCACTTGGAAACTCTATTCCATGCACTGCAAATTTTTAATTTCTTTTATTTTTTTGCATCAGAAACAAACATTTTCAATAATGTTTGCAAATTGAATCTCTATTGGACAAATTGAATAATTTTGTTTCTTTTATTGAACTTCTACCGAACCAAATCCAGGACCTAACTTACAAACACAATGAACAACCAAAAATACAAGAACAACCAACAACACAAAGCACATATTCATCCGGTGATCTAATATCTTGCTTCAACAATAATGTCTCAAGCGCGATACAAACTCAATTCTTGAATCAGAGAATTCAAATCAGAGTGAGACGATCCGCCTTCTTCAATAGCCTTCTTTGCCAAATCTTTAAGCTCCCTTGCCCGGCTCCTCATTTCCTCTGCCTCTTCCCCCACCATAATATCCCTAAGGTCAATGCAAAGAATAAGTCCAAAACCCTCAAAAGCAGGGCCCATTCAGACCCAAAATTTTTGGAAATAACATGTAGGGGTCGACCCTTAGGACTGGGGTGTCGACCCTTAAGAAGAAAATCTAGAAGGTTAATGTTTTCTGCAGCCAAGGGTCGACCTTTAGAACTCAGATGTCGACCCTTTATTTTAGAATGTGACCCAGGACAAAACAACAAGGGAAAGGTCGACCCTTGGAACTCGGGTGTCGACCCTAGAGAAAACTAGTAGAGGCATTCAAAATTCAAAGAGGTATAACTCTCTTGTTCGGACTCCGTTTTAGGTCGTTCTTGTGTCCAAATCGAAGCCCCAAAAACAATCTTTCCAATGGTTCCAGTCTCACATTCAAATTCAAAGTACGGAAAGGACAAAAGGGATAAAGAGTGAAGGTTGGTCAAAAATGAAAACTCAAAATTTGGGGCTTTTGATCTAATCTTGCCTAAATACCTTGTTAAGGCTTCAATCAAGGTTCCAAACATCCCCTAAGGATCCTTAATTATAATATTTAGAGTTCACTTGCCAACCCATCAATGTCAAGAGTCTGACAACCATACAACCAATACGAATTAGAATCCGAGTCATTACACAGCATCCACACAACGATGCTCTGGTAATGACCCTCAAGATTGGGAAATGCTAGGTAGGGTGCATTCTGATCGACCAAGGCAGTTCTTGTGACATCATATATGTCTGATGTTACAAGAAGCTTAGCCTTCATCAAGATAATTTGGAGCAGTTCAACAACCCAATGGTTGGGTTTAATGGAACGCCAACATGGCCCCTTAGAGCAATAAATTTGGAGGTGCAGGCAGGCACCAGGAAGGTAAGCACAGAGTTTACAGTAATTGACACCCCCTCCCCCTGCAATGTTATCTTGGAAAGGCCATGGTTGTACACAATGAGGGTTATTCCCTTAACGCTACACCAACTGTTGCAGTTTCTAACAGAGCATAGAATTAAGGAAGTTAGAGGGGATTAGGTGCAGGTAAAAAATTGCTCCATGGCAGCAATGAAATCCATCTGCAACGTGCGAGAGACAGAAATAGCAAAAATTGAAGACAAAGACATGGACGTTATAGATGATGTCAGTAAAGAACCAGTCGAGAAAAGTAAAGAGGCCTTGAAGAAAATTCTGGTCCAAGAAGGGAATGAAGAGCACTTCTTCCTTCTCGGCTCAGGTTTGGCCAATGATGAAGAAAGAGAGTTGGAAGCTTTTTTACAGGCCAACATAGAAGTATTTGTCTGGACGTCATACGAAATGACAAGCATTGACCTCGAGGTCACATGCCATATGCTCAATGTAGACAAGTCGGCTAAACTAGTTATCTAGCGAGCAAGGAGGCCGGCGTTGATGCATGTTGAGGCCGTTGAGGAGGAAGTGGACAAACTACTGGAAGCCAAAGCCATTCGTGAGGTGAACTACCCTACTTGGCTGTCCAACATTGTGGTAGTGAAAAAGAAGAACGACAAATGGAGGGTTTGTGTTGATTTCACTAACTTGAATAAGGCTTGTCCCAAGGGCAGTTTTCCACTACCCAAGATTGATCAGTTAATAGATGCCACTTCAGGGCATGGGAGGATGAGCTTCCTAGATGCTTATAGAGGATACCACCAGATAGCAATGTATCCCCCTGATGAGAAGAATACTACATTTATCACCCCAAATGGATTGTACTGCTACAGAGTGATGCTTTCGGGTTAAAAAATACAGGAGCAACCAGCAGAGGTTAGTAACCAAGATATTTAGACATTTGATTAGCAAGACAATAAAAGTGTACATTGATGACATGGTCGTGAAGACCAAAGAACTTGGGAATCATCTGGCCGACTTGAAAGAAGTATTTGATATCCTGAGACTATATCGGCTCCGACTTAATGCTTCGAAATGCACATTCGGAGTCGGATCTGATAAGTTCCTGGGATACTTGGTTACCAGAAGGGTCATCGAGGCAAGTCCAGATCAAATCAAGGTCATCATTGACTTGAAAAGCCCAACATCTGCAAAACAAGTACAGATGTTGACAGGAAGGGCCGTAGCCTGAATATGTTTATCAGCTGAAGTTCTGATAAGTGTAAACCATTTTTTAGTTTGTTAAAGAAAGTCACAGATTTTTTGTGAATAGAGGAGTGCGAAGTCGCCTGGCCGACTTAAAAAAGTACCTAACAACAGCTCTGGTTCTGTCAAATCCAATTCTTGGAGAAGAATTATTCCTATACTTGGCAGTTTCAGAGCACGCAGTAAGTGCAGTGATAATCAGAGAAAAAAAGGGAGAACAAAGGGCAGTATATTATGTGAGTAAAACCCTACCAAGTGCAGAGACCAGGTATTTATCCCTAGAAAAGTTGACACTAGCCTTGGTGATGGCTTCGAAAAAATGAATCATTACTTCCAAGTTTGCAAGATTGTGGTACTAACTGAGCATCCTTTGAAGTCCTTATTGCAGTAAGGAGATCTGACAGGCAGGGTAGCCAGATGGGCAGTAGTGTTGGGCCAATATAACTTAGAGTTTAGGCCTAGAACAGAAATTAAAGGCCAGGTTTTGGCTGACTTTGTGGCCGAGTTCACATTTTGTGCCATCCCACGTCGAACTCTGGTGAGCCACGGCTTAGGATGCCCAGAAAAGCAAGAAGAAACCCACCTAAGGCCAAAGAACCCCACTCAAGCAAAACAGAAGAAAGAAGAGAAACCAAAGCCCTGCAACATCTACATCGGCAACTCCTTTCGCCTGTTTGTTGATAAAAGTTCAAACCATCAAGGAGCAGAAGAAGGATTAGTGTTAGTATAGCCAGATGGGTGAATGCTAGAATAGTCTTTTCGTTTGGGGTTCAAGGACTCAAATAATGAAGCAAAGTATAAGGCATTAATTGTAGGGTTAAAGCTAGCAACAGCAATGAAAGCCAATGAAGTGGTAGTCTTTTGTGACTTCCAACTAATTGTGAATTAAGCAACAGGTGAATATGCAGCCCGAGATGAAAGAATGATAGCCTATGTCAAAGAAGTTGTTAGACTACCAGCATTATTCCAAGATTGCTGGTTACAACAAGTTAACCAAGATGATAACAGCCATGCCAATACCTTGGCTAAGCTGGCTAGTGCAATGAAATCAGGGGAGACAAGGACAATAATGGTTAATTATTTGTCAGGCCTAAGTATGGAACCACTAATCACAGAGTACGAAGCAATGTGTGTGAAGATGGGTCCAAGTTTGATGGATACAATAGTGATGTTCCTTAGGGATGGCAAGCTGCCATACAACAAAAAAGAGGCATATAAGACCAGGTTAAAATAGGCCAGGTTCAATCTAACAACAGATGGCCATCTCTACAAGAGATCCTTTACTGGTCCCCTTTTGAGATGTGTGCATTCCTCCTAAATTGAAGACTTCTTGTATGAAATACGTGAAGGAGTATATGGAAGCCATGTTAGAGGCAAATCACTTGCTCATAGGGCCACTACTTAGGAGTACTGGTGGCCCTACATGTAGAAGGATGTTAAAACTTCAAAAAGTGTGAGAAGTGCCTAAGGTTTGCCCCTTTGATATATCAACCAGCAGCAAATTTGAACCCAATATCCAATCCTTGGCTATTTGCCCAGTGGGGCATGGATCTTGTTGGACAACTGCCCCAAGCAATTGGGCAAAGGAAGTTTCTGTTGGTAGCAACTGACTACTTCACGAAGTGGGTGGAAGCTGAATCCCTTGTGAAAATTCGAGATATTGATGTGAAGAACTTCATATGGAAGAACATCATCACTAGGTTTGGGATTCCAAGGGTAATAATAGTAGACAATAGTACACAGTTTGACAGTAAGCTAATCAAAAGCTTCTGTGCAAAGTATAAAATCAAAAACTACTACTCTACTCCAAGTTTCTCTCAGAGCAATGGTCAAGCAGAAGCATCCAATAAGACTATCTTGGATGGGATTAAAAAGAGGCTGGAAGCAGCAAAGGGAAAATGGGTGGAAGAGTTGCCCAATGTACTCTGGGCATATCGGATTATGTCGAGAAGATCAACTGGGGAGTCTCCATTTGCCATGGCTTATGGCACTGAAGCAGTTATCCCATTGGAAGTCGGTATCCCTGGGATCAGAATCTAGGAAGTAGAGAATGGGACTAATGAGGCCTTTCTAGCCCGAGATCTAGACCTGCTGGAGGAGAAAAGAGAGAGAGCAGCAATTCAACTGGGGGCATACCAGCAACAACTTGCTAGGACTTACAACAAGAAGGTCAACCCAAGAGAGTTTAAGGTTGGGGACCTAGTCCTAAGAAAGGTCGTCGGCAACAAGAAGGATCCCAAGGAGGGAAAACTTAGCCCAAACTGGGAGGGGCCTTATAGGATCATCTCGATTGCCTGCAATGGGGCATATCGGCTTGAAGACACTGAAGGCAAAGAGTTGCCAGGACCCTGGAACACTTGCAACTTGAAGTTTTTTTATCATTAGTTTTTTATTTTTGAGAAGTTTATGTCATAATTTTATTAGCTGAAGTAATAATAAAATGTTAGTTTGATTTTTGCATTTAAAATTTGTGCGATAAAACTAACTAATCCTATGACGATGTTTCTGAATGAAACATGATGAATAACTTAGACTTATTATATGGCAGAGTTGAATTATACTTGCATATAATAGAGTTGAACTAATTTGGAGATGTTTCCAAACGAAACATGACGAATAACTTAGACTTATTATATGGCAAAGTTGAATTATACTTGTATATAATAGAGTTGAACTAAGTAGGTGATGTTTTCGAATAACAGATGGCGAATAACTTAGACTTATTATATGGCAGAGTTGAATTATACTTGCATATAATAGAGTTGAACGAAGTTGGCGATATTTCCGAATGAAACATGACGAATAACTTAGACTTATTATATGGCAGAGTTGAATTATACTTGCATATAATAGAGTTGAACTAAGTTGAATTAATCTAGGTTTGCCATGTCAGCAGAGTTAAACTCCAAATGGAACTAAGTGTGCTTTAATCGAATTAACAGAGAAACCAAGGTTGAACACCTCGGCTAGCCCTTGTTTGAATCTAACTTCGGCAAAAGGCTATAAACGCATAATGTGAATTTAAGTAGAACTTAAGTTCACATTAGGGGGCAGGGAGCTGGAGAGTGATGAATAAACTTAAAAGTTTAAGAGCTTGGGACTTAAGTTTAAGAGCTTGAGACTTGATGAAATTTTTTAGAAAAATTTACAAGTTAAAATGGGCTTAACACTTGTTGAAATTTCAGAGAAATTTACAAGTTGGAGTTAGCCGAGGTAATTATGAAAGATGTATCCGAGAAACATATTACCCAAGGTGACCAACCAGGTTGTCAAGGTTGGAAGGGTGAAGTCTTGATGGAAGACAATTAGTGGAAATGAAGGAGTAATACTTGACTGAATAAGTTTAGAGAAACAGCACTTGAAAAAATATATATTTGAAATATTTTTTAAGTATTAACCGAGGTGTTTTCAAGTGTTGGCCGAGACAACCAATCAATATTCATATCCGAGGTACTTTACCCCGAAGTGATTACACAAGTTAAGGTGTACTTTGGAGAAATACAAAAAATATTCTGAGTATGAAAGCATGAAAGGCATAGAAGGAAAGCAGTGAAGCATATATGAAGCAAAACATTCAACACATAGGGAAAAGGAAGGCAAGCATACATTCGGGAAAAACTTGTTCAGAAACAAAAAGACACTTCGGCTTGAAAAAAGGGATTACTTGTCCAAAAGTTACAGAAAATTATGAACTATCCAAAAGTAAAGTTCAAAGTCAAAATTCCTAAGCATTGGAATTGTGGGCATCGGTTTCAAATTGTTCAACCATGGCTGTTGGCGTTGTGTTGGCCTCGGTTGGCAATGTGGCTTCCTTCTCCGCCACTATCTCGGCGTCAATTTCCAGAAATGTTTGGTCTAATCTTTTTTTTACTAGACTAACCTCGACCTCAGAAGTTGCTTGTTTAGGAGAGGCAGCCTTGGAAACCAAGTCTTCTCTATCATGAGTCAAGTCTAGGACTTGATCATTCAATGTTGGAGACTTCGCCCCAACAGTGACCCCATTCTTTTCTTCGGCATCCTTTGCGTCGGTTTCCTCCTCGTCGGCCTCCCCGTTTAAATCTTTGGAAGTCGAATGGAAAGGCACTTGGAGTTGGCCGATATATCGGAGGTCGGAGTCCATAGGGACAAATAATTTGTTGATAGTTGCAGTCCAGCCGAGGTAGAAGCCTCGATTACAGGCTTGGTTGACTTGATCTTTGTACGCGTCACGGACTGCAGCTTGTCCCTCTGAGAAAGCTTTCTCATCGGTCGCCTTGATCTTGGCTTCCTTCATAGCCAGTACTTTTTGGAGCTCTGCCTTGACCTCAGCATTTTTGGCTTCGGCATCCTTGATCTCAGACTTTAGTACTTCAGCTACAGCCTCGGCCGCCTCAACTTTTTCCTCAGCCTGGTCTTGGGCTTGTCTGGCTGCCTTGGCCTGATCCAACAGAACTTTGATCTTGGCCTCGACGTTATTTAAAGAGGTGAGGAAGCCAACAACCTCTTTGGTCTTATGGACTAATTCTTTCTTCAAATCCTCGAGTTTCATTGCAAAGAAATAAGCATGCTCGATCGCCTAGAAGAAAATGAATGAACAAGTTAGTAAAATTTTGAAGTATGAGAACTTGAAGTAGAAAGCCAGAAAAGACAAGAGTTGAAGACTTACCAGAATGGAGTGCTGCATCATTAAAGAAAAATTTTAATACCCGTGATCTCGACCATACAATTTAGATCAGTTGGGAGAAGAACGGCTGTGGAAAGAGCAACGCCGACCTTGATATTGTCAATGGCACTGTTGCCGGCCTTGATTGGTTGGTCCCCAATCATGATGGCAGGAGCCTAAGGTTCATCGACTTTAAATGCACCCGAGGTTGCCACAACTTTGGACCTCGGCTTCTTTGACGGAGCCGTATCAGTTGGATTGGCCTCAACAGGCCTCTTTTTGGCAAGGAAGGCTGTTTTCTCGATTTCGGCGAGTTTGGAGATTGGTACTGTATCTTCATATTCAATTTAGGTGGCAGAGGCTTTTGCCTTAGCCCTCTTTATCCTTTTTGGTTTTTGTTTGGGTTGAGATTGAGATGGTGAAGAAAAGACAACAGTGACCACTCCTGGCAAGTCGGCCAAGAGGTCCTCAACAACGACTGTCGGCCCGTGTCTTCGGCAGTAGCAGTGAGGGTAACTTTGGTACCGAAATGAATTGCTGGCAAGGCTGTTGGTGGGTTCACTAGATCATAGGCCGACTCCTCAGAATCTTGATGTTTGCAGTTACGAGTTCTGCCTGTTGGTACATTTGTTGGGACACGACGACGATGTCGACGTTGGGATATTGGGATAAGTTAGGAGGCAGAGGTTGACGGTAATTCAACTGGATCAGAAGCGAAAGCCTGATTAGCTCTTGGTGAAGAAGTAACTAGAGGGGTTGAGGCAGACGGTGGAGTTTGACTTCTCTGAGGGACGTCGGGCAAAGCCGATTTGTATGTTGGTATGTAATTCAACAGAAGAGGGGCTTTTCATTTCTGCACAAGAAGATCCAAGAGTTTCTTTAGATCTCGGCTGGGAACGTAACCAAAATCCCTTGGCTGGTTGAGGAAGAACTACAAAAAATAAAGAGCAAACATTAGAAGATATGAATGAGTTGGCAAGCCTTAACCAAAATAGAATTACAGTGTGATGACTAAGTCTTACTATCACCCTCTTTAAAAACTGCTCGGCGCAGAGGATAAAGATGAAGATTATCATCGGAAGCAAACTCCCAGTTGCCTGAGACGATGAAGTAATCATCTCCAGCACCCTTGTTGGAGTCTGGGAGGTTGTCTATTAGTTTGAAGGCGGTGGATCTGGGCTTAACGTAGTATATGTAGCCTTTCTTATACTTAAGGCCACACATTGTGTAACATAATTGGATGTCAGCCAATGTAATGCTAGCTTTTTCTCGGTGTGCTAGTTTGATTATGCCATTGATAACCTTATATGAGTTTATGGCAAGCTGCATGGGATTAAGTTTGTAATAATGAAGGATTTCTCGGAAGAGAGTGTTTAGGGGAAACCGAAATCCACATTCAATAAATGCAACAACAGGAAAGGGCATGGAGTCTCTATCAGGCATGATAGAGTCTTCCTCTCCAACTAACCTCAAATGGACATCGGCTGGGATCGAGAACTCTCGCCTAAAATGCTTTAGCTTTTCTGGGGTGTCTACCCTCCACCTAAACATACCTATTATCTCGGCAAGAAGGGGTTAGACAACAAAATGATTGATGCAGGTTTAAAGACCTTGACTAAAACCTAAACAGGCACTGGTTTTAGGATTTTTGAAGATCTAAGGAGAATTCATGTCGATTTTCCTAGAGAACGAGGTTCTAGAGCCAATCCTAAACCTAGAAACTATAGAAATAGGAATCGAAGGCAAAAATCTTGAAATACAACAAGATAAACAGAAAAAAGAGCATGATTTAGAAATCAAGAACACAACCGAGATTCAAGAATTAAGAAAATCATAAATTTACAGAACAATAAGTGAGTATGTGCAAGGCAGTGTGCAAGAGTCAGAAGCAATACCCACATTCTTGAATTCAGGAACAAATTGTGTTACATCAAACAGATTCAAGAAACAAGAAATAATGGCCAAAGCACGAAGATAGCAATAGAGAACAATTACAAATGCATATACAGATTTCACAAAAACAGGTATGAGGGGAAACATATAGCAAAACTCAAAAGGAAGTCATATGAGCATGGCCAAGAATAGTAAACAACATTGGAGAATTAAAGTTAAAATAAAAAGGAGTCGAAGGACTTATCGATTGAAGCTGGAGTGAGATATGTTGGAATCAGACAAGCTAAACGATCAAAGTCAAATGATGAGTGGTGTGCCAGCGGTAAACGAAGAATGCAGTTGCAGAGAGCTCTTGAACACAACAATAGAAGATTTGGAAATGTTAGAGAGAGAAAGTCTGAGAGACAAGGGAAAAAATTGTGAATTACAAAAGTGAAAAGACGGAGAGAGAAGAAAGAGTTTTGTTAAAAACGCGAAAGGGCGGCAAACCATAATGAAATGCTTTAGACGACGTGTTTGTCAGGTGGCGTGTGTAGAAGCAACGCATCTTGATAACGCGTGTCAGGTACGGACCAATGAGGAACGGACGCGTGAAGGAAATGGTTGAGAAAACCGTGTGTGACAGCTCATGCGCAGATAAAACTCTTGGAGTTCTCAATTTAATGATGTGAAAACCTCGGCTAATGGAACGATCTCGGGTTAAGGAACTCGAAAAACTTGGTTCTTGGTTCTTGGTCATTGATAGAGATGGGCAGTTGAGTCCTGAGTACTTGAAACCGACAAGTCATGATCTTAGACGAAGAAAAGAGTGAATTTCAGTCGACGTTCTTCAGAAAGAAACGATATAGGTTCCATCATCTCAGGTTGCCGAGGTAATAAAAACGGTAACACAGAACGTTAGCACATTCACGAATGTGCCGAAACTAAACACTCACGTCCTAATGCATGGACAACTGTAATTCACTCCACATAGGGCCGGTGCTCCCCACGGTGAAACACTAGGGCGAACAAAGCCCTTATCGAGCAATTCCTGGAGCTGAACTTTCAACTCAACCAACTCTGCTGGAGCAAAACGGTAAGGTGCCATAGAAATCGGTGCCGTGCCGAGCACTAAGTCAATAGAGAACTCAATCTCTCGATATAAGACATGCATTTACATATAAACTAACCACATTCTTTCATTCATTAGAGTTCCATTACATAAGTATTACATGTTAGTCTCATAACAAAATGCCCTACGGGCTTACAGCTTTCCAAGTTAACACTTGGTTACAACAAAGAGTTCTAACTCGTTTACACATTAAGCCCTTGGCTTGAAATTACATGTAATACATCAAAGTAAAACGACAAAACTATGCCCGCCACAAGCCTCCCAGCTATGTCCTTGGAGGTGGCATGCTCCCTGTACCTGAAAATGATATTCCCATATAGGGTGAGCTACAGCCCAGTAGAAATATACTAAACCAACCATGAATAATGACTAAAACATTAGCAATTGATAGATGGCCAACACTGATACATTCCCATAAATTACATATTTATGTCATACGACTAATAAGTCCAAGTTACCCTTTCATTTTTTTTCCCTTTTTCAACAGATAAGCATATAAGCTATATCCACATTTTACAACAGATATATATAACCACAATATCCACAGATAAGCACATAAGCTATATCCACACTCTACAACAGATATGTATAACAACAATATCCACAGATAAGCCTATAAGCTATATCCACACTTCACAAAGATAAGCATATGAGCTCTATCTTCACTTTTCTAGACAAGCATATGAGCTCTGTCTACGGAGTTCATCCCCTATCTCCTCCCAATACCTATCCGGTTTAGAGGTACATCCCCTATCTTCCCCTAAACCGCGGAGTACATCCCCTATCTCCTCCTCTACACATAACGTATATAAACACATTGGTCCTATATACAATCACACAATACATACAATTAATGTATTCTAACAACTGTCAAGTTCCATGACACATTCCATTGATTAGTTCCCGTTTACTTAATCATCATGCATTGTCTACAACAATCACGACTATCCTCCACCGATAGCCCAAAGCAGTTATTTCTAAAACAGAAAATAAATGCACAAATGAATATTCAATCAACATTTCATTTCCTCATTTCTCACAATTAATTATCCCAATTAATCAAACAATGTAATTAGGTCGTTATCCATAATTACCATTTCAACCCTTAGGTCCCATTCTCATCAATGATTCAACAATCATTCTATTTTTCTATGCCAAACATGCATCTAGGTTTATGATGAGTAAAACCCCAACTTTTGTAAAATTACACAAAAGCCCCAAACTTTCACAAATTTACCAAACCAAGCCCAACATCTCAAAATACCAAAATTTAAAGACAAAACCCATAGAGAGGAGTAGGTTATCCCTACCTCAAATTCGGAGCTCCAAGGGAGAAGAAGACAAAACTCAACGTGCTCCAAAACCCGAGATTTTCAGATTAAAATGAAGCCCTCGACGATCAACAACTTTTTTGTAAAGGCCAAAGGTGAGCAAATCACTCCTACTAGATCAAAACCTAGAGAGAAGGTAGAGTCTAGAGTGAGAGGCTCAACAATGGTGACTTTGGAAAAGTAAGAGAGAGAAGAGAAAGTGAAAAAGTGACTTGAAAAGTCACAATTTCGGGACTTTAAACCCAGTCTTCCGCTCGAGCGTAAAACCCCCCGCTCGAGCGGCCACTCACAGACTTCCGCTCGAGCGGCCAACCTCCCGCTCGAGCGCAGAATGCACTCGCCCAGCACTTTTGCAGAACCAGGCCTCCGCTCGAGCTCACAACACTGCACAACAAGATACTGGATGGATGTAATCTACGCTCGAGCGCCAACACCTACGCTCGAGCGTACAGGCCAAAAATCTGGACAACTAGTTTTGGTTTCTAAACTCAACCAACCTGAAACAAAACCACACAACACATCCCATAACTCAAATACTAAGTAAAAAGGATACAAACAAGATGATAGACAACTACCAACATCCACAGACACATGTCCGGATCACTATACAACAAGGGTAAACCCCGGGATCGCTATAACCTCCCCCCCCTTAAAGAATTTCGCCCCCGAAATTAAGCACAAGTTACAAAACAAGCTTTCCTCCATTTTAAACAATGTTACATTTTAACATTCAACAATTCGACCCATTACCGATCACCCCATCCCTTTAACAAGAGACATATCACAATATGTAAACAACATATGTACTTTATGTTATTATTAACATGCACCAACATTATGCACTAACTTTCCAATTCAACAATATATTCAAACATATATATGTTACATCAACTCCATATAGGCAAGTTCCAAAACATCTTCCAATAATCCAAAACATTCTCAATGTTTTACAACTTAAGACATATATAAAAGCTCTTAAGTTCAACAAATGTAAAATTTAAATACAAGATCACACATCAACAAACAAGTCCGGATATTTCTCACGGACTTCCAACTCACGTTCCCAAGTGGCTTCCTCCACTCCGTGATGTTTCCACAAGACTTTCACCAAAGGAATGGTCTTACACGCAGTCCTGATCCCGCCTATCCAAGAC
Source organism: Camellia sinensis (assembly GCF_004153795.1). Taxonomy (NCBI): domain Eukaryota; kingdom Viridiplantae; phylum Streptophyta; class Magnoliopsida; order Ericales; family Theaceae; genus Camellia; species Camellia sinensis. The sequence continues at coordinate 1,053,551 of NW_021025455.1, read as the reverse complement.
CACGAACCGGTCTCTTCCTCATACGAGGCATCCTCATCTACCTTAAATCAGTCCATCCAACACATGTGATGGATCTGGCTCATACTTCCGAAGCATTACTCACATTGGAAACACGTTCATTGACCGGGACAACTGCGGCGTAGGCTAACCGATAAGCAACCTCACCCAATCCTCCAAGGATCTCAAAAAAAGGACCAATAAAACCGAGGGGATAACTTCCCACTCTTCCCAAACCTTTCATCAGACCTCGCCTAGGTGATATCTTTCAGAAAGACATTGATCACCTCACCTCAAACGCCAAGGCCTCCTTCCTACGGTCGGCATAAGAACTCTTTTGTCGGACTCTGGGCTGTAAAAACAACCTCTACGGGATTTAAGCTTTTCAAAACTTTTTTCTTCCGTCGGTGTTCTTTCCCTAAAAAAACCCAACTCCGGGGGGGGGTGGGGGGGGAGAAAACCCAAAAATTTCCTTTCTTTTCTGTGGTGTGCCCTTTTTTTTTTTCGCG
>NW_021025455.1:1025566-1051168 GCF_004153795.1 Camellia sinensis | reverse complement strand
CACTACCAATTTGAGAAGTTGACCGTCTATGGGAACGTAAGAGAATAGGATGGCCAACCAACGCAGTAGAAAGCAAGATTGGGACGACATCCCTATAAGAGTGGACTAAAACATGCCGATCCTACAACATTGGACGGAGGAGATAATCATGATTGACAGGGACCACGCGGAACTCACAGACAACTCCCGGATGATGAGCAAAGTACATTCGGCTATAGAGTAGACCTGCATACCGATAAGCAAAAGTTCACGGTCGAGACGAGTATTACAACCGAAAAGACGCACCCTCCAGTATGGACATATGATCATCAAGCCATATATGGAGAGGTTAGGGGACGGCGAAGATTGAAGGGAATGTGAACACAATGTTGGCCAGACCTACAATCGGTTGCAACTCATGACTGGATAAGAACAACGCATGCGTAACCCACGTTTCCATGAAGGGGACACGCTTGATATTCAACGGCCAACAATGACACTAGGAAAGGAGGACAAGAACTAGCAAATCCCAGCAGCAGTTGGAAGGCCTAGACGAGATGGCTTTGTGCGGCTATCACACGTCATTCTCTCTGTCTCACCATCATAAACTACACTACGAGCCTGTGCTATATAGCCAACATTCTGAGGCCATAGACTCCCTCTGCAATCGGGCTTCTGTAACATTACATTCGCGCGGAGGAGTGAAAGCACTCCACAGGTCGCTTACGCCAAAAGATATCCCTTATCAAGGTGTCTAATGCGCCATCTAAATACACCAGGATTAGTGACCACACCCGAGGATACCGAGACTACGTTTGCGGCCAGCTGGTCATGTCTCTCTCTATCACAGACATTGGGCCTTGGAGCCGCACTGACTTTATCAGCGATATCGCTTTTTGGGACACCATCTTGTCGCCATCTGGCCAAAGAACCTCCCTACCAAAACGAGTATATGGAGGAGCTCATGGCAAGGATCGAGAAATATGCCAGAGCAGAAGATGATACACCAAGAACAAAGGCGCCGAAGCAGGATAAGAGAAATGGCTCGCCGAAGCGAGGCCAAGGTAATACTGGATTTAGCAGGCAAGAATCAGCGTTAAGGGCTGCACAGGCAATCACCACTGTGTTATGGATCCCAGTTTATAAAGTTTTAGAAAGGATCAGGAACCAGCCGTATTATAGAACACTGGAGAAGATTCCGGGCAAGTTTATGGGGAGAAGCCTTGGGAAGCACTGCGCTTACCACAATGAGGATGGGTACTTAACTCAAGGGTGTAGAGCCCTGAAGATGCATTTGGAAGACTTGGTCAGACAGGGTCACTTGAGGGACCTAGTAGATGAGGCCAGAAGAGGGAAGAGCATGCGAGATTGCCCTAAGCACCGGCAGCACCACATCTACCACCACAGCAAGCAGAATCTCGGGTGATCAATGTGATCCACTCAAAGGTTAATGAGAATGATATACGAGGAGAGACCCAGAAGGTGAAACACTTACAGCATGTGTATCAGGTACAGCAAAAGAGGCCTAGGACAAACGAGTGCCAAAGGCCAATGGTGTCCTTTACTGAGGAAGACTTAGACATGGTGCCGCATGTAACGCCCTGCTATTACATACATGAATCCATCGCAACCAATATAACAACACACCACAAAGCCATCCTTTTCACTGAACTAAGAATTAAAATTTACAACTTCTTTATTTACATGTCCTTAAAACCTTGTACCCAACTCCAAGTTCTACAAACAAGGTGACAATTACAATAGAAGAACCCCATGGGTGTACAAGACAACAACAAAATAAGTCTAACAACCCTATTACAAAACTCTAAGTCTTTATAGCAAAATATTCTAAACTGTCAATCCCAAAACCACTTACTTCAAGTCACCACTGTAGTTGTACAACATTATTTTCTGAAAAATAGAATAGGGGTGAGCTATATGCCCAGTAGGAATACATTTAACCAAGCATTTAGTCATTCAAATAAATTTATGGCACCCTTGAGACAAAACATAATAAGGAGTTATGAACACATGTAATCTTCATTAATTATGTAAATATATAACGATTAAGCATGGACCATTACATTTCACACCTTTACAACACAACAATTAAACAAAACAATCACATCAATGGAAAATAAACTAACACAAGTTTCTTTAGTTTCAAAAACCATACCCCACATTTGCTGGCTATTATATGACAAGAAGTGGGCATCCAAGAAAACCATCTGTTTTTCTACTTTCACTGGCTATTATACAGTAGGACTGTGTGGACACCCAAAAATATTTTTCTCACGTTCATTCAGCAATAAGCCTAGACAGGACATTTGGGCACCTTTTAAACTCCCCGCACAGGTACCAACACAACACTACATTTTCCAAAATCGACTCTTACTCAGACAAATGCACAATTAACAATTTCATCACATTTTAATTCCATCAACAAACATCCATCATCATAATAAATGAAACACCACATAATATTCAAGGAATAATAACATTCAAGTCACAATTCCTTTACTATATCAACATCCATATCTTTCATCTCTTGATTGTTCATAATATTCCATGAATCAAAGGAAATTCCGCTCAATTTAGTGTTTTCTACTCAAATTGAAAAGTTAGGGTTTTTACCAAATTTAGGGGTTTTTCTCCTTCATCATAGATATAGGTTCTAATAACATTTATATATATGTTTTTTATAAAAAAAAAAGTTAAGAAATTTCAAGCAAAAGTCAAGCAAAATGATTTATTTATGTAAAACATGGGTTTAATCCAACAAGATCCTCAAATTAGCTTATAAGTCACAACAATACCATGAAATTTCTTCAAAATAAAGAAATACTAGGATAAAAGTATCCCTATCTCAAAAAAATGAAAAGAAAACTCAGAGAAACCCAAAGTTGATGAAATCTCAAAGTCCTTGGATCAAAAGAAAGCCCTTGACGCGCTCTACAACCTTCCCCAAGGGACCTAGGCGAGAAAATGCTTCTAGATGAGTAGATCTAACTATCTAAGTGGGAAAAAGTTAGATTTAGAGAGAGAGATGAGAGAGGCTCACAGTTTGAGAGGAAAGATGAGGAGGAAATCATGAGAGAGAAGAGTGTTGGGTCTATTTATAGTAGTAGAAAAGTATCCCTAAGGTCAATGCAAAGAATAAGTCCAAAACCCCCAAAAGTAGGGCCCATTCAGACCCAAAATTTTTGGAAATAACATGTAGAGGTCGACCCTTAGGACTGGGGTGTCGACCCTTAAGAAGAAAAGCTAGAAGATTAATGTTTTCTGCAGCCAAGGGTCGACCTTTAGAACTCAGGTGTCGACCCTTTATTTTAGAATGTGACCCAGGACAAAACAGCAAGGGAAAGGTCGACCCTTGGAACTCGGGTGTCGACCCTAGAGAAAACTAGTAGAGGCATTCAAAATTCAAAGAGGTATAACTCTCTTGTTCGGACTCCATTTTAGGTCGTTCTTGTGTCCAAATCGAAGCCCCGAAAACAAGTTTTCCAATGGTTCCAGCCTCACATTCAAATTCAAAGTATGGAAGGAGAAAAGGGATAAAGAGTGAAGGTTGGTCAAAAATGAAAACTCAAAATTTGGGGCTTTTGATCTAATCTTGCCTAAATACCTTGTTAAGGCTTCAATCAAGGTTCCAAACATCCCCTAAGGATCCTTAATTATAATATTTAGAGTTCACTTGCCAACCCATCAATGTCAAGAGTCTGACAACCATACAACCAATACGAATTAGAATCCGAGTCATTACACAGCATCCACACAACGATGCTCTGGTAATGACCCTCAAGATTGGGAAATGCCAGGTAGGGCGCATTCTGATCGACCAAGGCAGTTCTTGTGACATCATATATGTCTGATGTTACAAGAAGCTTAGCCTTCATCAAGATAATTTGGAGCAGTCCAACAACCCAATGGTTGGGTTTAATGGAACGCCGACGTGGACCCTTAGAGCAATAAATTTGGAGGTGCAGGCAGGCACCAGGAAGGTAAGCACAGAGTTTACAGTAATTGACACCCCCTCCCCCTGCAATGTTATCTTGGAAAGGCCATGGTTGTACGCAATGAGGGTTATTCCCTTAACGCTACACCAACTGTTGCGGTTTCTAACAGAGCATAGAATTAAGGAAGTTAGAGGGGATTAGGTGCAGGTAAAAAATTGCTCCATGGCAACAATGAAATCCATCTACAACGTGCGAGAGACAAAAATAGCAAAAATTGAAGACAAAGACATGGACGTTATAGATGATGTCAGTAAAGAACCAGCCGAGAAAAGTGAGAAAGCCTTGAAGAAAATTCTGGTCCAAGAAGGGAATGAAGAGCACTTCTTCCTTCTCGGCTCTGGTTTGGCCGATGATGAAGAAAGAGAGTTGAAAGCTTTTTTATAGGCCAACATAGAAGTATTTGTCTGGACGCCATACGAAATGACAAGCATTGACCTCGAGATCACATGCCATATGCTCAATGTAGACAAGTCAGCTAAACCAGTTATCCAGCGAGCAAGGAGGCCGGCGTTGATGCATGTTGAGGCCATTGAGGAGGAAGTGGACAAACTGCTGGAAGCCAAAGCCATTCGTGAGGTGAACTACCCTACTTGGCTGTCCAACACTGTGGTAGTGAAAAGAAGAATGACAAATGGAGGGTTTGTGTTGATTTCACTAACTTGAATAAGGCTTGTCCCAAGGACAGTTTTCCACTACCCAAGATTGATCAGTTAATAGATGCCACTTTAGGGCATGAGAGGATGAGCTTTCTAGATGCTTATAGGGGATACCACCAGATAGCAATGTATCCCCCTGGTGAGAAGAATACTGCATTTATCACCCCAAATGGACTGTACTGCTACAGAGTGATGCCTTTCGGGTTGAAAAATTCAGGAGCAACCAGCAGAGGTTAGTAACCAAGATATTTAGACACTTGATTAGCAAGACAGTAGAAGTGTACATTGATGACATGGTCGTGAAGACCAAAGAACCTGGGAATCATCTGGCCGACTTGAAAGAAGTATTTGATATCCTGAGACTATATCGGCTCCGACTTAATGCTTCGAAATGCACATTCGGAGTCGGATCTGATAAGTTCCTGGGATACTTGGTTACCAGAAGGGGCATCGAGGCAAGTCCAGATCAAATCAAGGCCATCATTGACTTAAAAAGCCCAACATCCGCAAAACAAGTACAGATGTTGACAGGAAAGGCCGCAGCCTGAATAGGTTTATCAGCTGAAGTTCTGATAAGTGTAAACCATTTTTTAGTTTGTTAAAGAAAGTCACAGATTTTTTGTGAATAGAGGAGTGCGAAGTCGCCTGGCCGACTTAAAAAAGTACCTAACAACAGCTCCGGTTCTGTCAAATCCAATTCTTGGAGAAGAATTGTTCATATACTTGGCAGTTTCAGAGTACGCAGTAAGTGCAGTGATAATCAGAGAAACAAAGGGAGAACAAAGGGCAGTATACTATGTGACTAAAACCCTAGCAAGTGCAGAGACCAGGTATTTATCCCTAGAAAAGTTGACACTAGCCTTGGTGATGGCTTCGAAAAAATGAATCATTACTTCCAAGCCTGCAAGATTGTGGTACTAACTGAGCATCCTTTGAAGTCCTTATTGTAGTAAGGAGATCTGACAGGCAAGGTAGCCAGATGGGCAGTAGTGTTGGGCCAATATAACTTAGAGTTTAGGCCTAGAACAGTAATTAAAGGGCAGGTTTTGGCCGACTTTGTGGCCGAGTTCACATTTTGTGCCATCCCACGTCGAACTCCGGTGAGCCACGGCTTGGGATGCCCAGAAAAGCAAGAAGAAACCTATAGCGATCCCGGTTGTACCTTTACCGTTTTGTTGTATTCCGGACTCGGTTCCGTGGAGTGGTAGTGGTGTCTACCTTGTTGTTATCCTTTAATTCCCTTTGATTGAGTTTTAGGATGTTTGGAGGAAGGTTGTTACAGGGTGGTTAGGCCTTGGTTTCAATTCCTTGTTGCTCAGTTTTTAGGCGGTCCGCTCGAGCGGGTCTTCTTGCGCTCGAGCGGAGATTGCACACTTCCAGTATTTTCGTGCTTCTGCAAAACTTCTGCAGATGTGGTTTTTACGCTCGAGCGGGTTTGTTGACGCTCGAGCGGTGGCGCTCGAGCGGGTCGGTTGGCGCGGAAGTGTTTTATTCTTATGTCTTGGCGCTCGAGCGGGCCTTATTGCACTCGAGCGTGTCCAGAGTTTTGTTCTTGGCGCTCGAGCGTCGTGTTCTCCGCTCGAGCGGGTCATACGTATATGAGTTATCCGCTGGGTGATTTTAAATCACTTTTCACTTTTCTTTCTCTCTCTTACTTTTTCTAGAAACCATTTTGAGAGCTTCTCTCTCTAAAATCTTACCTTCTCTCTAGATTTTGATCTAGCTAGGGTGAGTTCATTGTCTTAGGCCTTTACAAAAGAGTTGTTGATCGTCGGGGGCTACGTTTCAATCTGAAAATCTCAGTTTTTGGAGCACGTTGGGTTTTGTCGTCTTCTCCTTTGGCGCTCCGAATTTGAGGTAGGGATAACCTACTCCTTACTATGAGCTTTGTCTTTAAATTTTAGTATTTTGAGATGTTGGGGTTGATTGGGTAATTTTGTGAGAGTTTGGGGCTTTTGTGTAATTTTACAAGAGTTGGGGTTTTATTTATAATAAACCTAGATGCATGTTTGGCATAGAGAAATGGAATAAATGTTAAATCATTGATGAAAATGGAATCCTAAGGGCTGAAATGTTAATTACGAAAAAGTGCCTTAATTACATTGTTTGATTAATTGGGTTAATTAATCGTGAGAAATGAGGATATGAAATGGAAATGTTGAGATTGGGAATATATGGGAAAAAGGGTGTAGTCATATTATTTATCACTCACCGAATTGAAATGTTGATTTAATATCCGTTTGTGCATTTATTTTCTGTTTAGAAATAACTGCTTTGGGCTATCGGTGGAGGATAGTCGTGATTGTTGTAGACAATGCATGATGATTAGGCAAACTAAAACTAATCGATTGAATGTGTCATAGAATATGACGGTGGATTGAATACATTAAGTTTATGTATTGATTGATTGTATATAGAACCCTTGTGTTTATATGCATTGTGTGTAGAGGATGAGATGGGGGATGTACTCCGCGGTTTAGGGGAAGATAGGGGATGTACCTCTAAACCGGATAGTGTTGGGAGAAGATAGGGGATGAACTCCGTAGACATAGCTTATATGCTTGTCTAGAGAAATGAAGATAGAGCTCATATGCTTATCTTTGAGAAGTGTAGATATAGCTCATATGCTTGTCTAGAGAAGTGAAGATAGGGCTAACATGCTTATCTTTGTGAAATGTGGATGTAGCTTATATGCTTATCTGTGAATGTGGGATATAGTTTTATACATATCTGTTGGGACGATGATAGAGCTAATATGCTTATCTGTTGAAAAAGGGAAAATGAAAAGTAACTTGGACTCATAAGTCGTATGGCATATAATGTGATTTATATGGATGAATCAGTGTTGACCATCTATCAATTGCTAATCTTTTAGTCATTGTTCATGGTTGGTTTAGTGTATTTCTGCTGGGCTGTGGCTCACCCTATATGGGAATATCATTTTCAGGTACAGGTAGCATGCCACCTCCAAGGACATAGCTTGGGAGGCCAGAGGCGGACACTTTTGTATTGTTTTACTTTTGATGTATTACATGTAATTTCAAGCCAAGGGCTTAAAGTGTAAATGAGTAGTACTCCTTTGTTGTAACCAAGTGTTAACTTGGAAAGCTGTAAGCCCGTAGGGCATTTGCTTTTGTTGTTAACATGTAATATTTTTGTAAAGAACATCTCTGATTAATAGAAGAATATGGTTATTTTGCATGTCAATGAATGCCTTAATTGTTGGTTTAATGTTACTTTTATGAGGGCGTCACAAAACCCAGCTTGGGCCAAAGAACCCCACTCAAGCAAAACAGAAGAAAGAAGAGAAACCAAAGCCCTGCAACATCTACATCGGCAACTCCTTTCGCCTGTTTGTTGATGAAAGTTCAAACCATCAAGGAGCAGAAGAAGGAGTAGTGTAAGTATAGCCAGATGGGCGAATGCTAGAACAGTCTATTCATTTGGGGTTCAAGGCCTCAAATAATGAAGCAAAGTATGAGGCATTGATTGCAGGGTTAAAGCTAGCAGCAACAATGAAAGCCAATGAAGTGTAGTCTTTTGTGACTTCTAACTAATTGTGAATTAAGCAACAGGTGAATATGCAGCTCGAGATGAAAGAATGATAGCCTATGTCAAAGAAGTTGTTAGACTACTAGCATTATTCCAAGATTGCCGGCTATAACAAGTTAACCAAGATGATAACAGCCATGCCGATACCTTGGCTAAACTGGCTAGTGCAATGAAATCAGGGGAGACAAGGGCAATAATGGTTAATTATTTGTCAGGCCTAAGTATGGAACCACTAATCACAGAGTATGAAGCAATGTGTGTGAAGATGGGTCCAAGTTTGATGGATACAATATTGATGTTCCTTAGGGATGGCAAGCTGCCAGACAACAAAAAAGAGGCATATAAGACCAGGTTAAAATAGGCCAAGTTCAATCTAACAACAGATGGCCATCTCTATAAGAGATCCTTTTCTGGTCCCCTTTTGAGATGTGTGCATCCCTCCCAAATTGAATACTTCTTGTATGAAATACATGAAGGAGTATATGGAAGCCATGTTGGAGGCAAATCACTTGCTCATAGAGCCACTACTTAGGGGTACTGGTGGCCCTACATGTAGAAGGATGTTAAAACTTCAAAAAGTGTGAGAAGTGCCAAAGGTTTGCGCCTTTGATATATCAACCAGCAGCAGATTTGAACCCAATATCTAACCCTTGGCTATTTGCCCAGTAGGGCATGGATCTTATTGGACAACTGCCCCAAGCAATTGGGCAAAGGAAGTTTCTGTTGGTAGCAACTGGCTACTTCACGAAGTGGGTAGAAGCTGAATCCCTTGCGAAGATTCGAGATATTGATGTGAAGAACTTCATATGGAAGAACATCATCACTAGGTTTGGGATTCCAAGGGTAATAATAGTAGACAATAGTACACAGTTTGACAGTAAGTTAATCAAAAGCTTCTATGCAAAGTATAAAATAAAAAACTACTACTCTACTCCAAGTTTCTCTCAAAGCAATGGTCAAGCAGAAGCATCCAATAAGACTATCTTGGATGGGATTAAAAAGAGGCTAGAAGCAGCAAAGGGAAAATGGGTGGAAGAGTTGCCCAATGTACTCTGGGCATATCGGACTATGTCGAGAAGATCAACTGGGGAGTCTCCATTTGCCATGGCTTATGGCACTGAAGCAGTTATCCCATTGGAAGTCGGTATCCCTGGGATCAGAATCTAGGAAGTAGAGAATGGGACTAATGAGGCCTTTCTAGCCCGAGATCTAGACCTGCTGGAGGAGAAAAGAGAGAGAGCAACAATTCGACTGGGGGCATACCAGCAACAACTTGCTAGGACTTACAACAAGAAGGTCAACCCAAGAGAGTTTAAGGTTGGGGACCTAGTCCTAAGAAAGGTCGTCGGCAACAAGAAGGATCCCAGGGAGGGAAAACTTAGCCCAAACTGGGAGGGGCCTTATAGGATCATCTCGATTGCCTGCAATGGGGCATATCGGCTTGAAGACACTGAAGGCAAAGAGTTGCCAGGACCCTGGAACACTTGCAACTTGAAGTTTTTTTATCATTAGTTTTTTATTTTTGCGAAGTTTATGTCATAATTTTATTAGCTGAAGTAATAATAAAATGTTAGTTTGATTTTTGAATTTAAAATTTGTGCGATAAGACTAACTAATCCTATGACGATGTTTCTGAATGAAACATGATGAATAACTTAGACTTATTATATGGCAGAGTTGAATTATACTTGCATATAATAGAGTTAAACTAATTTGGCGATGTTTCCAAACGAAACATGACGAATAACTTAGACTTATTATATGGCAGAGTTGAATTATACTTGCATATAATAGAGTTAAACTAATTTGGCGATGTTTCCAAACGAAACATGACGAATAACTTAGACTTATTATATGGCAGAGTTGAATTATACTTGCATATAATAGAGTTGAACTAATTTGGCGATGTTTCCAAACGAAACATGACGAATAACTTAGACTTATTATATGGCAGAGTTGAATTATACTTGCATATAATAGAGTTGAACTAATTTGGCGATGTTTCCAAACGAAACATGACGAATAACTTAGACTTATTATATGGCAGAGTTGAATTATACTTGCATATAATAGAGTTGAACTAATTTGGCGATGTTTCCAAACGAAACATGACGAATAACTTAGACTTATTATATGGCAGAGTTGAATTATACTTGCATATAATAGAGTTGAACTAATTTGGCGATGTTTCCAAACGAAACATGACGAATAACTTAGACTTATTATATGGCAGAGTTGAATTATACTTGCATATAATAGAGTTGAACTAATTTGGCGATGTTTCCAAACGAAACATGACGAATAACTTAGACTTATTATATGGCAGAGTTGAATTATACTTGCATATAATAGAGTTGAACTAATTTGGCGATGTTTCCAAACGAAACATGACGAATAACTTAGACTTATTATATGGCAGAGTTGAATTATACTTGCATATAATAGAGTTGAACTAATTTGGCGATGTTTCCAAACGAAACATGACGAATAACTTAGACTTATTATATGGCAGAGTTGAATTATACTTGCATATAATAGAGTTGAACTAATTTGGCGATGTTTCCAAACGAAACATGACGAATAACTTAGACTTATTATATGGCAGAGTTGAATTATACTTGCATATAATAGAGTTGAACTAATTTGGCGATGTTTCCAAACGAAACATGACGAATAACTTAGACTTATTATATGGCAAAATTGAATTATACTTGCATATAATAGAGTTGAACTAAGTTGGCGATGTTTTCGAATAAAACATGACGAATAACTTAGATTTGCCATAATGGCAGAGTTGAACTACGTTTGATCTAGTCAGATTAACAGAGACACCGAGGTAGAAAACCTCGGCTAGGATTTGTTTGAATCAGACTTTGGCAAAATTGAAGATGCACGCTTCATGTGAACATAAGTGATACTTAGGTTCACATTAGGGAACAAGAAGTAGGAATAAGGAATAGGCTTGACACTTGTTGAAATTTACAAATTGGAGTCAGCCGAGGTCCGAGGTAGAAGCCTCGATTACAGGCTTGGTTGACTTGATCTTTGTACGCATCACGGACTGCAACTTGTCCTTCTGAGAAAGCTTTCTCATCTGTCCCCTTGATCTTGGCTTCCTTCGTAGCCAGTACTTTTTGGAGCTCTGCATTGACCTCAGCATTTTTGGCTTCGGCATCCTTGATCTCATACTTTAGTACTTCAGCTACAGCCTCGGCCGCCTCAACTTTTTCCTCAGCCTGGTCTTGGGCTTGTCTGGCTACCTTGGCTTGATCCAACAGAACTTTGATCTTGTCCTCGACGTTATTTAAAGAGGTAAGGAAGCCAGCAGCCTCTTTGGTCTTGTGGACTAATTCTTTCTTCAAATCCTTGACTTTCATTGCAAAGGAATAAGCATGCTCGATCGCCTAGAAGAAAATGAATGAACAAGTTAGTAAAATTTTGAAGTATGAGAACTTGAAGTAGAAAGCCAGAAAAGACAAGAGTTGAAGACTTACCAGAATGGAGAGCTGCATCATTAAAGAAAAATTTTAATACCCGTGATCTCGACCATACAATTTAGATCAGTTGGGAGAAGAACGGCTATGGAAAGAGCAGCGCCGACCTTGATATTGTCAATGGCACTGTTGCCGGCCTTGATTGGTTGGTCCCCAATCGTGATGGCAGGAGCCCAGGGTTCATCGGCTTTAAATGCACCCGAGGTTGTCACAACTTTGGACCTCTGCTTCTTTGACGGAGCCGTATCAGTTGGATCGGCCTCAGCAGGCCTCTTTTTGGCAAGGAAGGCTGTTTTCTCGATTTCGACGAGTTTGGAGATTGGTACTGTATCTTCATATTCAATTTGGGTGGCAGAGGCTTTTGTCTTAGCCCTCTTTACCCTTTTTGGTTTTTGTTTGGGTTGAGATTGAGATGCTGAAGAAAAGACAACAGTGACCACTCTTGGCAAGTCGGCCAAGAGGTCCTCAACAACAACTTTCGGCCCGTGTCTTCGGCAGTAGCAGTGAGGGTAACTTTGGTACCGAAATGAATTGCTGGCAAGGCTGTTGGTGGGTTCGCTAGATCATAGGCCGACTCCTCAGAATCTTGATGTTTGCAGTTACGAGTTCTGCCTGTTGGTACATTTGCTGGGGCACGACGACGATGTCGACGTTGGGATATTGGGATAAGTTAGGAGGCAGAGGTTGACGGTAACTCAACTGGATCAGAAGCGGAAGCCTGATTAGCTCTTGGTGAAGAAGTAACTAGAGGGGTTGAGGCAGACGGTGGAGTTTGACTTCTCTAAGGGACGTCGGGCAAAGCCGATTTGTATGTTGGTATGTAATTCAACAGAAGAGGGGCTTTTCGTTTCTGCACAAGAAGATCCAAGAGTTTCTTTAGATCTCGGCTGGGAACGTAACCAAAATCCCTTGGCTGGTTGAGGAAGAACTACAAAAAATAAAGAGCAAACATTAGAAGATATGAATGAGTTGGCAAGCCTTAACCAAAATGGAATTACAGTGTGATGACTAAGTCTTACCATCACCCTCTTTAAAAACTGCTCGGCGCAGAGGATAAAGATGAAGATTGTCATCGGGAGCAAACTCCCAGTTGCCCGAGACGATGAAATAATCATCTCCAGCACCCTTGTTGGAGTCTAGGAGGTTGTCTATTAGTTTGAAGGCGGTGGATCTGGGCTTAAGGTAGTATATGTAGCCTTTCTTATACTTAAGGCCACACATTGTGTAACATAATTGGATGTCAGCCAATGTAATGCTAGCTTTTTCTCGGTGTGCTAGTTTGATTATGCCATTGATAACCTTATATGAGTTTATGGCAAGCTGCATGGGATTAAGTTTGTAATAATGAAGGATTTCTCGGAAGAGAGTGTTTAGGGGAAACCAAAATCCACATTCAATAAATACAACAACAGGAAAGGGCATGGAGTCTCCATCAAGCATGATAGAGTCTTCCTCTCCAACTAACCTCAAATGGACATCGGCTGGGATCGAGAACTCTCGCCTAAAATGCTTTAGCTTTTCTGGGGTGTCTACCCTCCACCTAAACATACCTATTATCTCGGCAAGAAGGGGTTAGACAACAAAATGAATGATGCAGGTTTAAAGACCTTGACGAAAACCTAAACAGGCACTGGTTTTAGGATTTTTGAAGATCTAAGGAGAATTCATGTCGATTTTCCTAGAGAACGAGGTTCTAGAGCCAATCCTAAACCTAGAAACTATAGAAATAGGAATTGAAGGCAAAAATCTAGAAATACAACAAGATAAACAAAAAAAAGAGCATGATTTAGAAATCAAGAACACAACCGAGATTCAAGAATTAAGAAAATCATAAATTTACAGAACAATAAGTGAGTATGTGCAAGGCAGTGTGCAAGAGTCAGAAGCAATACGCACATTCTTGAATTCAGGAACAAATTGTGTTACATCAAACAGATTCAAGAAACAAGAAATGATGGCCAAAGCACGAAGATAGCAATAGAGAACAATTACAAATGCATATACAGATTTCACAAAAACAGGTATGAGGGGAAGCATATAGCAAAACTCAAAAGGAAGTCATATGAGCATGGCCAAGAATAGTAAACAACATTGGAGAATTAAAGTTAAAATAAAAAGGAATCGAAGGACTTATCGATTGAAGCTGGAGTGAGATATGCTGGAGTCAGACAAGCTAAACGATCAAAGTCAAATGATGAGTGGTATGCCAGCGGTAAATGAAGAATACAGTTGCAGAGAGCTCTTGAACGCAACAATGGAAGATTTGGAAATGTTAGAGAGAGAAAGTCTGAGAGACAAGGGAAAAAATTGTGAATTGCAAAAGTGAAAAGACGGAGAGAGAAGAAAGAGTTTTGTCAAAAACGCGAAAGGGCGGCAAACCATAATGAAATGCTTTAGACGACGTGTTTGTCAAGTGGCATGTGTAGAAGCAATGCATCTTGATAACGCGTGTCAGGTACGGACCAATGAGGAACGGACGCGTGGAGGAAATGGTTGAGAAAACCGTGTGTGACAGCTCATGCACAGATAAAACTCTTGGAGTTCTCAATTTAATGATGTGAAAACCTCGGCTAATGGAACGATCTCGGGTTAAGGAACTCGAAAAACTTGGTTCTTGGTTCTTGCTCATTGATAGAGATGGGCAGTTGAGTCCTGAGTACTTGAAACCGACAAGTCATGATCTTAGACGAAGAAAAGAGTGAATTTCAGTCGACGTTCTTCAGAAAGAAACGATATAGGTTCCATCATCTCAGGTTGCCGAGGTAATAAAACATAGGGGTAGTTGTGAGGACATATTTTGTGAATGATAACACGTGGCCAAGATGACGTCGAAGTGTCAGTCGAGGTGCCACATGGCTTGCTCATGATGCCGAGGTGACCTCGGCTAGGCCGAGGTTATCTACGGAGATACCGAAATCTGAGATAATCAGATAAGGGACAAGAGTCCTAGAACAGGAGAGAATCTCAGTTTGGATAAAGATAAAACTCTTAGGGAGTTTATCTCTATCTGGCTGAGGGTCTAGGATAGACATTGAGCCTGAGTCCACTGAAGTGAGGCTTCTACAGGGAACATGTCAGTGTTGGCTATAAAAGCAAGGCACTCCCATGGGTCTCAGGTATGTGTAATATACTGTGAGTGGTAAGTTATTCTTGTGAGTTAAGCACAGTTTGCTATCTTTGAGAGATATTCGATTATTGACTTGATCGTCGGAGTGCCCCCGGGTGGACGAACCATAGCCGAATTCTTTTCTTTCTGTGCTAGGTTATTCGAGCTTAATCTATTCTGCCAGTGCTCTCCAACTGAGTTTCCCGTTTGGTTGTGTGGTTGGAAATCAACACCCACACATTACTCTCATCTCATGAAGTTCATAAATTCTGTGAGTCGACTCAGTTAAAGTTAAAACACCCGTTTGTTTCTGAGAAAAATCATACAAATAAAAATCTTTCCTGAGAAAAAAATTACTCCTATAGATTTCAAGCTGAGAACTCACGGATTGAATTGCAATTCCAAATTGACATAAGGAAATAAAACTAGATAAAATACAAACAATAAGAACCAATGAAAAAGTGCAATTTACCTGGGGAAAATTAGGTGAAGAGAAGGAAGCGAATAATTAAAAAAAACATTTAATCATAACCAAAAAAAAAAATTGACATAATTAAGATGACTTATGATGAAAGGTGCGGATTATAAACTTCCTTTGGGGGGAGTGGGTTGGCTTCTTTTTTTTTTATATATATATATTATTTTAGTTAGGGTTAAAAGTTCATTTGGATTTGGTTTTTTTGACTTCTTTTTTTCTTTTTCTTTTTTAAATTTTTTATGAGAGAAAATGTGAAATAATTATGATTTAAATATAATATTTTATCTTACTGACCATTTAACTTATTTTATATTTTTGTAATTAAATTAGCCCACCACCTTAAAAAAAAATTATTATGCCAAAGGAGGGCTAGAATTCACCATGTAAGGTATATATGCTTATGTTGTTCCACTTGGGTGCAACCCTGTGGATCTGATGATCTAGGTCTAATACAAAATTAGTGATTTTGGTAACTATTTTTTAAAAAATAAATAAATAACACATCAATGTATGAATCAAGCAAAAGAAATTTGGGAAAATTGTATTTTTTTTATTAAAAAAAACAAATTAGTGGTAAATTTTATTTATTTTAAATAATTAAAGTTATAAATTTTTTTTATGAATTTGTAAATATTTGTGAAGACAATACTAGTATCACATTTTTTTTCCATTTTTTTTTTATCTTTAGTAATTTTTGTTTTTTTAAAATTTGTGTCAAAATTATTTACTTTTTCAATTGTCTAGTGTAGAATAATTTAAAAAAATGAAAAAATCCAAAAAAATAAAAGAAGAAGTCCACTATTTTTTACTTTTTCCTTTTAGTTTTTTGTAAAGCTCTATCCCTCAAATTTTCCCCCACCCTCCCCCAATGCCATAGCGAATAATACTAACTAATCAATTCTCTTCAAACTCTTATCTCTCCTTTCAAAATTGTTTGACACATCATTAAGAAGAGTTTGCGGGAGAAAAATCAGGGAGATGTAGCATGTTCATTTTTTTGGGAGGCTCCTCTAGTAAAAATTTAATTTTTTTAAAAAATAAAAAATCACTAAATACAATAAAAAAAAGTCACTAAAAAATTCAATTGTAAATGACAGAAGACGGAAGATGCAAAGAGCATCATAGCAAAATTAGACAATCTCAACTAGGTTGGCATTATCTAACTAGCACAATCATATGTTAGCACCAAACCAAGTTGATAAGACAATAACCAGCCAAAACAAAAACATAGAATGTAGCGCCCCCAAAATAATTTACATAAGAAGGATTCATATTTATCTATCAACACGATCTTAATCCAAAAGCAGTAACTCCTATAACATATATATATAACATAATGTTTCATCCACTACATTGTCATTAAATCTCTAAGATGTGTACTCAATTCATTCTGGATATTTATCAAAAGTGTTTCATATGCAACTATACATTCAACATTACAGAAATATGAATCTATAACATGTGGCACCACTAGTCAACTACAAATAAATTATAGCGATCCCGGTTTTCCCTTTTCTTTAACTATTGTACCCGGACTTAGGTTCCGTGGAGTTGGTTGTTGTATATGTTTTGTTTACATTTTTTACTCCTTGCATTCGAGTCTTGAGTTGTACTGGGCGAGTTTGAAACAGGTTGGTTGAACTTAGAAACCAAGAGTAGTTGCCCAGATTTTGGCCTTCACGCTCGAGCGGGGATTTTGACGCTCGAGCGGGCCCTTCGTTGTTGTCTGTCCGCTCGAGCGGGGTTTTCGACGCTCAAGCATAGTTTTCCATCTTCCAGTATCTCCTCTGCAGAGTTGTATGCTCGAGCGGGAGTTTTGACGCTCGAGCGGGTTGTTGTGTGTGACGCTCGAGCTGGAGGGTTGACGCTCGAGCGGAGACCTGGTTCTGTAAAAGTGTTGGGAGTGTGCATCCGGAGCTCGAGCGAGGGATTGGCCGCTCGAGCGGGAGTCTGTGAGTGACGCTCGAGCGGAGCATTGGACGCTCGAGCAGGGCGACTGGGTTAAAGCTCCGTGTTTTGACTTTTCAAATCACTTTTTTCATTTCTCTTCTCTCTCTTACTTTTCCAAAAACCCCATTGTTGAGCTTCTCACTCTAGGACTCTACCTTCTCTCTAGGTATTGATCTAGTAGGAGTGATTTGCTCACCTTTGGCCTTTACAAAAGAGTTGTTGATCGTCGAGGGCTACCTTTTGATCCGAAAAGTTTGTGGTTTGGAGCACTTTCGTTTTCTTTGTCTTCTCGGTTGGGAGTCATCTTTTGAGGTAGGGATAACCTACTCCTTACTATGAGCTTTGTCTTTAAATTTTAGTATTTTGAGACGTTGGGGTTGGTTTGGTAATATTGTGAAAGTTTGGGGCTTTTGTGTAAATTTACAAAAGTTGGGGTTTTGGCTATATAAAAGCCTAGATGCATGTTTGGCATGGAAAAGTGGAATTAATGTTAAAACATTAATGAAAATGGAACCTAAGGGTTGAAATGTAGATTATGCAAAATGCCCTAATTACATTGATTGATTAGTTTGTATAATTAATTGTTGGAAATGAGGAATTGAATTGAGAATGTGGAAATTGGAAAGGGAAGGGGTTAAAGGGTGTAGTTGGATTATTTATCACTCACCTAGTTGGAATGTTGATTATATATCCATTGTTGCATTTATTCTTGTATAGAAATAACTGCTTTGGGCTGTCGGTGGAGGATAGTCTTGATTGTTGTAGACAATGCATGATGATAAGGCAAACGGAAACTAATCACTGGAATGAGTCATTGAATATGATGATTGAAAGAACACGTTAAATTTATGTGTTGTGTGATGATGTGTATAATTATTGTTTATATGCATTGTGTTGTGTTGGAGGAGATAGGGGATGTACTCCACGGTTTAGGGGAAAATAGGGGATGGACCTCTAAACCGGATGTTGTTGGGAGGAGATAGGGGATGGACTCCGTAGATAGAGCTCATATGCTTATCTAGTAATGTGTTGACAGAGCTCATATGCTTGTCATTGGAAGTGTGATAGTGCTCATATGCATATCTGTGGAAGTGATGATATAGCTTGTATGCTTATCTGTTAGTATGTGATATAGCTAGTATGCTTATCTGTTATGTAATGGGAGGTGCTTGATATGAGTTATGACCTCATATGAGTTGTTTGGCCAGGTTCTGAGCCATGGTTATAAATTGAGAATTTGAAAGGAATTGGAAAATGAATGGTAATATGGACTTGTATGTCCTGAAAATGTAAAGTGTGATAAGGGAAAGTATCAGTGTTGGCCATCTATCAACTGCTAATCTTTTAGTCATTGTTCATATTTGGTTTAGTATATTTCTACTGGGCTGTGGCTCACCCTATATGGGAATATCATTTTCAGGTACAGGTGGCGTGCCACCTCCAAGGACGTAGCTTGGGAGGCTAGAGGCAGGCGGACTTTTGTTGTTTTATTTCTTGATGTATTACATGTATATTCAAGCCAAGGGCTTAATGTGTAAATGAGTTAGCACTCTTTTGTTGTAACCAAGTGTTAACTTGGAAAGCTGTAAGCCCGTAGGGCATTTCCTTTTGTTGATTAACATGTAACACTTTTGTAAAGAACTACTCTGATGAATAGAAGAATGTTTATCTTTATTACCAATGCATGTCTATATTGATGGGTTTAATGTGTTATTTTGAGGGCGTTACATAAATGCTCTCAAGGCTACAAGTTCCAAGGCTTGTGCTCGATTACACAAAAATGGTTATCGAAACCCATACATTTTAAGCCCTTGGCTTATCCAAAACAACAACAAAACAAGAGCCATATGCCCTCAAAACACTTCACGCCTTCAATTTGGTGCAATCACTACATCTTTCCTTGTACAAAATCCACTAGGGTGAGCATAAAACCCAGTAGGAAATTCTTAACAAAATATATACATTTTTACATAATCTTATGAGATGAATGCAAATGCCATGTCATGCTCAAAATACATACTTTTGCCTTTTGGAAAATCTTGTGCATAATGCCAATTTGACGACACAATGATCTAACAAATTCAATGTAATTTTCAAAGGGGTGATAAATACGACTTAGGTAATCTCTAGGTTGGTGTCTGCAAGTAGGCATAACAAGCACTATCAAAGTTAAAAAACCCGTTTGTTTCTGAGGAAAATCATACAAATAAAAATCTTTCCCGAGAAAAAAATTACTCCTATAGATTTCAAGATGAGAACTCACAGATTGAATTGCAATTCCATATTGACATAAGGAAATAAAACTAGATAAAATACAAACAATAAGAACAAATGAAAAAGTGCAATTTACCTGGGGAAAATTAGGTGAAGAGAAGGAAGAGAATAATTAAAAAAAACATTTAATCATAACCCAAAAAAAAAAAATTGACATAATTAAGATGACTTATGATGAAATGTGCGGATTATAAACTTCCTTTGGGGGGAGTGGGTTGGCTTTTTTTTTATATATATATATATTATTTTAGTTAGGGTTAAAAGTTCATTTGGATTTGGTTTTTTTGACTTCTTTTTTTCTTTTTCTTTTTTAAATTTTTTATGAGAGAAAATGTGAAATAATTATGATTTAAATATAATATTTTATCTTATTGACCATTTAACTTATTTTATATTTTTGTAATTAAATTAGCCCACCACCTTAAAAAAAAAAATCTTATGCCAAATGAGGGCTAGAATTCACCATGTAAGGTATATATGCTTATGTTGTTCCACTTGGGTGCAACCCTGTGGATCTGATGATCTAGGTCTAATACAAAATTAGTGATTTTGGTAACTATTTTTAAATAAATAAATAAATAACACATCAATGTATGAATCAAGCAAAAGAAATTTGGGGAAATTGTATTTTTTTTATTAAAAAAAACAAATTAGTGGTAAATTTTATTTATTTTAAATAATTAAAGTTATAAATTTTTTTTTATGAATTTGTAAATATTTGTGAAGACAATACTAGTATCACATTTTTTTTCCATTTTTTTTTATCTTTAGTAATTTTTGTTTTTTTAAAATTTGTGTCAAAATTTTTTACTTTTTCAATTGTCTAGTGTAGAATAATTTTAAAAAATGAAAAAATCCAAAAAAATAAAAGAAGAAGTCCACTATTTTTTACTTTTTCCTTTTAGTTTTTTGTAAAGCTCTATCCCTCAAATTTTCCCCTCGACTGGCAGCATCTACATCGGGCGATTCATTTCAAGACTATTCGTCGACGGAGATTCAACCCGCCAGGCGAGCAGGAGCGGATACTGGCTGATACTGCCAAGATGGAGAAAATCATAGAACAGTCCATCCCGTCTGGGGTTCAAAGCCTCCAATAATGAAGCAGAATACTGAGCATAATTTGCAGGGGCTAAAGCTAGCAGCACGCAGCAGAGCGACGAGGTAATTGTTTTTTTTGTGATTGCAAACTGATTTTAACCAGTCAACAGGAGAATTTTGCAGCCAGAAGACGAAAGGAATGTCGGCATATGGAAAGGAAGTCATCCGACTGGCAAAGCCCTATTTCCAAAACTGCAGATTACTCCGAGAGTCAGCCGAGATGACAACTACCCACGCCGACGCGTTAGCCAACCTGGCCAGCTCAATTCCAAACGCGGCAAAAACAAGGACAATTAATGAGTCGACTGTATGTGGCCCCGATATAGATAAACAGAGCACTGAACAAGAAGCAATGTGTGTTGGGCTTTGGACCAAGTTGGATGGATGCAATCATTGCATTCCTGAAAGACGGAAAGCTGCCAAGACTGAAGGAAGGACCATAAGATAAGCACATAAAAGTTAGGCTGAATCGGCCAGATTCGTCTAACCAGGCGGAAGGCCATCTCTACAAGGAGTCCTTCCACTGGACCACTTTTAAGGTGCGTACATCCTTTGGCAAGGTTGAAGATTTCCTTACGAGATTCCATGAAGGATTTGTGAAGCCATGGCAGGGGGCAGATTCGTTAGCGCCACAGGGCCATTACCCAAGGGTATTGGGGCCCTACATGCAACAGGATGTCGAAGCCCTATGTAAAGAGTGTGAACAATGTCAAAGGTTCGTCACACTTTGATAACATCAGCCAGCCGCCGACCTAAACCCAAGTATCCCACCTTGCCGTTTGCCCAATGGGCATGGATTGTGTTGGACAACTTCCCAGGCAACTGGGCAAGGGAAAAATACTTGCTGGTAGCAACAAACTACTTCACCAAATGGATAGAGGCAGAACCTCTTGCCAATCCGAGATGTGGATGTCAAGAGGTTTTAATTGGAAGAAACATAATCAACCAGATTTGGGATTAACCAAGAGCAATAGTTGCCGACAACGGAACACAGTTCCCGGACAGCGAACTTATCAAAAAACTTTTGTGCAAAATTCAAGATCAAGAAAACTATTTCTCAAACTCCAAGTTTTCCTCAAACGAACAATGGGCAGCAGAAAGGCGTCCAACACAAAGTAAGTCCTGGATGGAATGAAAAGAAAGGCTCAGGCAGCAAAAGGAAAGTGGGTGGACGAGTTTACCCACGTACTTTCGGCATATCGGACTAACGCCGAGAAGATTCAACAGGAGAATCCCCTTTGCCCATGGCCTATGGCACAGAAGCAGTCATCCCATTGGAGATCGGCATCCCAGGGATCAGAAACCCAGGGAGGTAAAGAATGGCAGCCATGACATACTCTTCAGCCGAGAACTGGATTTTTGGAAGAACGAAGAGCAGAAGGCTGCGATTCACTCGCAGTATACCCAACAAGAGCTTGCAGAGCTTACAACAGAGAGTCATCCAAGAGATTTTCAAGTTGGGACTTAGTCCTAAGAAAAGTCGTCGGGAACAGAAGGATCCCAGGGAGGGCAAGCTTGGCCCCAACTGGGAAAGGGACCTACAGAGTTACTTCAGTACTTGGCAAATGGAGCATATCGGCTTGAGGACAATGAGGGCACAGCATGATGCCCAGACCTTGCGGAAATACTTGTAATTTTGAAAATTTTCTATCAATTAGATAAAACATCAATGTTTGGCCGATATCATCAACATAAAGTCTTTTTTTCAGAATCCTTTCAAACATGTTTGATTGATAAAGTTATGCATATTGAAGACATATCAAACTCAAGGCAAAGCCCAGGCCGAGCTGATTCATTATATTCGCTTGTTTGAATTTGTAGCAATTTACAAAGTTGAAGTTAAGCCCGATGTTATTTCTTAATTCACTTGTTGAAATTTGTAAGCAATTTGACAGTTGAAGTTAAAGCCGATGTTATTCTTAAATTTCACTTGTTGAAATTTGGTAGCAATTTACGAAGTTGGAAATCTAAGCTGATTCCCTTATCTTCAGCTTGTTGAAATTTTAACGCAATTTACAAGTTGAATTAAGCCGATGTTATTCCTTAATTCACTTGTTGAAATTTGGTAGCATCTACAAGTTGGAATTAAGCTGATTCCTTATCTTCACTGTTAAATTTTGTAGTAAATTTATCAAGTCGCGAAGATAGGCCGAGGTTTATTGCTTAAAAGTTCTCATAGCAATATGCTGGGTTGTTTAACCCTAGAGAAGACGCTTAACACTTGTTGAAATTTTGTAGCAATTTACAAGTTTATGTTAAGCCGAGTATGATCACTCCGCTTGAGGTATACAGAAAGATTCCAGGTTAAACTAAGGCTAAGTATATTTTTCATTACTTGTTGAAATTTGGTAGCAATTTAACAAGTAGGTCAGACTAAGATTACCATTTAGTAGCTTCTCAAGAATTGAGAAGAAGCTTGCAAAAGTTTTACTCATTCGAAATATATGTTCTTACCTTGTTGAAAATTTATGAAAAGTTTGCAGGTTAGTATCTTGCCGAAGTAACAAGTTTTATGGTTATACCGAGGTATGAAACCCCGAGGAGATTGCACCAAAAGAAGTAACAGTGAGGAAACATGCAAAAAATCTTCAAGTACAAGACTATACAGAAGCGTCAAACAGACATCCAGAGAAAGAACTATTACGTTTATAATATTGAAGAACCACCGTCGGCCAAAAAAGAAAGAAAGTTTTTTGCAATTATCCAGAAAAGTAAAAAAAGTACAGTGCAAAGTACAGGAAAAAGAAGGAAAAAAGGTACAAAAGACCATTTTCTAAGATTCTTTCCAGTATTAGCACTACAGGTAACGGGGACCTCGGAGATTCAGGTGGAATCTCCTCGGCCAACTTTCTCCGCTGTATTTCCGGCTCTATCTCTGCCAATGTTGTGTCAAGACTTCTTTCAGTTCAGTAAGGAGGTCAGATGAAAGATACCCTTGACAGAACTCCCTGGCACTTCACTCAGATCATCACCCGCCTCATCTTGAGATTAAGGTCATAAAACTTGCTCAGCAAGAGGAGGGGACTGTGGCTTCCGGAGCATTTCTTGGTCTTCTGACCAAGGCCTCACCTTCATCTTTTTTCTTCATCTTCATCCAGGCCTCGGTCTCAGACATCTGATTCACTTCAGGAGGAGGTGGAGGGAATGGTAAAGGAATAGCGTCGGCCTGACGGCAATGGCGAGTCAGCAGGAAGATCAAGCTTCTTTATCAAGGACATCCAACCAAGGAAAATCCCTGTTGCTGCCTGCCTGACTTGAGCTTGTAGTCTTCTGCGACGTCGGCCATGCCTTGAGCATAGGCCTTTTCATCGGCCTCTTTAACTTGGCCTCTTTGGTGCCAGACGCGCGCTGGAGTTCTTTCTCCGCTTGAGCCTCCTAGCCTCAGCCTCTCTTTTCTCGGCTTCAGCTACTTTTTTAACGGCTTCACGCAGCCTCGGGCCTTCTCAAAGCTAAAGTTTGAACCTTTCGTTGCAGCCTCGGCCTGATCCTCCAGTTTTTTCATTTTTGCTTCAAGGGCCCTTATCTCTCTTTTCATTGAAGATGCTTTCCCTCTTCATATCAACCAATCTTGACGGTTTCAAATGGATTGCATTGAAAATGAATGGGCGTGTTGGATATAGCCTGAATGCAAGAGATTACAAGAAATTTTCTCAGAAAGAAACAGAAGGAAAAACACAAGTACAAACAGAAATACTCACTTGAGCGAGTGTTGGAGCATAAGAGCGTAATTTTCTACTAAGCTGACTTGCTTTCGCTCCAAGTCATTTGGTAGAGCAGAGCAGCTGCTAAGGGCGACAGCAACATTAATGTCGTCAGCACTCTCACTAGCCATAATGGGCCTATCCTCCAGAATAGATCAGGAGCCCAGGGGCAGCGGCTTCTTTGAAGCCGAAGTCGTCGCAGATGATGATCTTGGCCTCTTGGTTTGTGTAGACTGAGGGTTGGCCCTCAAGCAACCTCTTAGTTGAAGTAGAGGCTGATTTTTTTGCTTTCAGCAAGCTTCGAAATCGGCATGAGCATCCTCAGCCTCGCATCTGTAGCCTTGGCCTTAGGCTGAGCCTTTTTTAACTCTCTTTGGTTTGGGTGGGAAGCATAGATTGCGTTGGTGGCTCTTCGGGCGTCAGTTGGGAGATCGGCAAGAAGGTCTTGGACAACAGGCCTTGGACGAACCATTTCGGCAGTCTTTACAGCTTCTTCGACGTTTACGTTCAGGAATTGGTATTAAGTAGGGGGCCGAAGTTGATGGAAGATCGGCTGGGTCAGATGTGGACTCTTGATCTTTCGGGATGGTAGAAGCAGTTAAGGTTGTGGCTGTGGGTGGAGAGAGACTCTTCTTCCTTTTTCTTGGGACGTCGGGTAAGGTGGATTTGTATGTAGGGATGAAGTTTAGTAATACTGGGGCTTTTCGTTTATGGATCGGAAGGCCAAGAAGTGTTTTCAAGATCTGTTCCTGGGGAAGAAGGATTGACGAAAATTTTTGGTGGCTGATGAGATCTGCAAAGAAACAGCGTCAGAAAACAAAAAGCCTTAGAATCTTAAATAACAAATAAGTGTTGACTCAGGGCTCTTACTCTTGCCCTCTGTGGTTGTTCGAGGAAGAGGGTAGAGGTGGACGTCTTCATCTGGGCCAAATTCCCCCAATTTCCAGGACGCAAATAGGCTCGCTATCCTAAAGATGGCATGTGAAAATGCTGCAACTAAACAGGTATTCAACTTGGAATTGAAATGCAAGTGCAGTTAGTATGATGTACCGAGCCGGTGCCATGTAAGACGAAATGATGGATGCAAACATGCTATCATACTAATATGCTCATTGAAGCACGCCCTAGACTAACCATCGAAAGCTAGTAAATAAAATGAAGAAAGACGTGGGGTTGGGAGACATACACACACTCACCGCACATTTATTACACAATTGCCCTCACTCCGGAGGGTCCGAATAAATATTATAGTCCGAATAAATAATACTAAATTAATTATTACAGAATTTTTAAACATT